>JAGFVP010000008.1:0-229108 GCA_021031095.1 Bathelium albidoporum | reverse complement strand
GATGTACATACGAGCGCTGCAAGGAAAGGAGGAGGCACTAGGACCGAAGCACACATCAACACTTGCTACGGTCAACAACCTGGGCGTTCTCTACGCTGACCAAGGTAAGCTGGCCGAGGCAGAGACGATGTACATACGAGCGCTGCAAGGAAGAGAGGAGGCACTAGGACCGAAGCACACATTAATACTTGATACGGTCAACAACTTGGGCCTTCTCTACGCTGACCAAGGTAAGCTGGCTGAGGCAGAGACGATGTACATACGGGCGCTGCAAGGAAAGGAGGAGGCACTAGGACTGAAGCACACATCAACACTTGATACGGTCAATAACCTGGGCATTCTCTACAAAAACCAAGGCAAGCTAGCGGAGGCAGAGACGATGTACATACGAGCGCTGCAAGGAAGGGAGGAGGCACTAGGACTGAAGCACACATCAACACTTGATACGGTCAACAACCTGGGCATTCTCTACAAAAACCAAGGCAAACTGGCCGAGGCAGAGACGATGTACATACGAGCGCTGCAAGGAAAGGAGGAGGCACTAGGACTGAAGCACACATCAACACTTAATACGGTCAACAACCTGGGCAGCCTCTACAAAAACCAAGGCAAGCTAGCTGAGGCAGAGACGATGTACATACGAGCGATGCAAGGAAAGGAGGAGGCACTAGGACCGAAGCACACATCAACACTTAATACGGTTAACAACCTGGGCCTTCTTTACGCTGACCAAGGCAAGCTGGCTGAGGCAGAGACGATGTACATACGAGCGCTGCAAGGAAAGGAGGAGGCACTAGGACCGAAGCACACATCAACACTTGATACGGTCAACAACTTGGGCCTTCTCTACGCTGACCAAGGTAAGCTGGCTGAGGCAGAGACGATGTACATACGGGCGCTGCAAGGAAAGGAGGAGGCACTAGGACTGAAGCACACATCAACACTTAATACGGTCAATAACCTGGGCATTCTCTACAAAAACCAAGGCAAGCTAGCTGAGGCAGAGACGATGTACATACGGGCGCTGCAAGGAAAGGAGGAGGCACTAGGACCGAAGCACACATCAACACTTGCTACGGTCAACAACCTGGGCGTTCTCTACGCTGACCAAGGCAAGCTGGCTGAGGCAGAGACGATGTACATACGAGCGCTGCAAGGGTACGAGGAAGCGCTCGGTGATAATACGTCTTCACATGTGCCGGCTTTGAACACTACATACAATTTCGGTAATCTTTGCGCGGATACGGAAAGGAAAGACATGGCAAAGACAATGTATACCAAGGCATTCTCTGGATTCGCTGCTGTTCAAGGACAGACTTCACATATGTGTCAGGAAGTCGAGCGGCGAATGGCAGCATTGGAGATTAAAACAATTGAGTTACAAGTTGCTAATAAGCACACAACTCTGAGCGTCTTACAAAAGTCAAAGTCTCGGTTAAATGAGAACTTCACCAAGCTTTACATGAAGATAAGAAGATAGTTTTACAGATAAAAAACCACTATTGTGGATACCAGTCTAATGTGAGAAACTCAATTGTATCAAAAGTCACTTCAAAGAATTGAATAACGATTAATTTCCATTTACAATTTTATTTAAGTTCAATGATGAGCGTAATTCGTTAATGTGGCCACTAATTTATGATCAAAAATCATTTGGCTTTCATTCACATTTGATTTATAGTAATTAGAATTTACGTAATGTTGTTATTATGGTGCGTTATTACACAGGAGGGACTTTATGAAACAACTAAGTGGTAAGTCAAACCCGTTATGCAATTATACCAAATGACAAATGGGCTCGCCTCCATCAAACGGTGGTTTCTGGTCTGGTATTTTGTCCTAATCGCAGACCAACACCAGATGCTGCGAGGAGATTAAGCTGCTGTTAAAGCTTGTCAAGATGCCCAGAAGAGATCTTATAAATATTTAGCCTTCAGTAAACAACAGACTGAACTCACACAAACACTTAAACGAATATAAACTAATTTAGTAAGAAAAAAACCAAAGACTGACTTTATGTTATCTTCGCAACAACTTGCCACTACTGTGAGGTGCCGACCTCACATGCACGCTGAACGTATATATATCAAACAGGACTCAGAGTTGGGCGGCTTCTGATGTCTTGGTGCTCTTTTGAGATAGCTGGAGGTGGTCCTAACAACTACAAATCATCCGAAGAACTTATCGAATCGTTCCAAACCTGTCCGCTCCAGTCATAATGACATTCCACGTTTCGAAGACCTGTCTGATCCAGCGCTTTTTCGAGCTCGAAGAATAGAAAGATCAAAGGAGGCGTCAAAAGATTTCTTCCGCAGTCTAGACCTGACTATGATTAGGAAGTTGGGCAGAGAAGCTCAGATGAAGAGGCAGTCATCCTACACAGAAAAGACCGAGGTGGCAACTCAGACTGCTTCAGCACGAGCATCTTGATGGACAGGAAAATAATATATGTGATGGAGAGTCAGCATTGGGTATCTCGGATGCTGTATTTAAGACACAAGGCTGAAGTCTAAGACGGCGATTGTGGCGGGCTACCGGCGCCATTAGACTGCGCACAACCCCGGGCTGGTAGACAGGGCATAGCTTGCACAAATTGCATTACATTGTAATCATCGTATGTAAAATGCGAGGCTGTTCCCGCGTCGCTTTAGGTACCAATCCGTGTACCAGTCTCCTATAGATTTGTCTCTTACAATGGTCATAGACGTTGCAACTAATTGATGACACCACCTCCACAAATAGTCCATCGCCAGCCCCCCAACGTCATTCCGTCCTCCGCCACTTCGTCTCCTCTCCTTCCTCTCCCATATCTTCATCCTCGCCTTCCCCGTCCACCTCCTCCACTCCGTCCGCTCTTCCCCTCGTCGTCCCCGCACCCGGCCCCAAGTTCCCCAAAGCCCCAATGAAATTACCGTCCTCATCGATGAACTCCCCCATATTCTCCGCCGTGATCCACCCTCCTGCGCCCGGCATCATGTCCGCTTCCCCCAACCCCACCCCCTCCGCATCATCGCCTTCCTTCCCCGGCGTCTGCGGATCCGGATGCAAGTCCGCGCACGCCGTCACCGCCGCGTACAATGCCTGCGCAGGCGACGGCACGGCCGCCGCATCCATATCTGCGAGCGCATCAGAGGCGTTTATCTCCTGCTGTGCTGGTGCAACCGCGGCGGGGACGAGGGAGAAGTCGAGCGTTTCGATGTCGTCGGTTTGGTCGTGCGAGGTGAGATTCAGCTGGACGTAAAGGGCGGGGACTTCGATGTCGGAGGCGAGGGCGAGGCGCTGCAGGGCGTGCAGGGAGATGCTGGGGTATGGGATGGTGAGGCCGGAGTGGGTGCGTGGGGAGTAGAGGATGAAGTGTCTGGAGTGGTCAAGGGTTAGCTGTTGTGAAAGCAGCGTAAATCGCATTTGGAAGGTAAGGCTATGTACTCGGATGTGACCCAGACGTCAATATCAGGTATTATCGCTCGTGAAGATGGCTTGTCTGTGGTAGAGTTGCCATTGACAGTCGCTCTCGTATGTGACGGCTCGTCTTGAGTCTGGCGTAGTCTGGAAAATGCTTCGTTTGAGTTGAGCTCATCTTCGTCCAATATGAGCTGCGCATTAGATGTTCGGAGATGTAGGATAGGTTTGCCGCCGAAGAAAGTGCCCGGGGTCTGTTCTTGGTGCTCCTCGAGAGGCGTAAAGCTTTCTAGCGCAGGCGCATCGTGGATGATGTTGACGGCCATGGAGAGAAGGAGTTTCGCGAATGATATATAGGAATGAGCAGGAAATTAAGAAAGAACAAATTCTATTGCCTAGGACGAAAATCTATGCATGAGTTACCTGGTATGTGTGCGTAGACATCGATGTTCTCGTTTGATAGAAGGCTTGTGAAATTCCGCAATGATGTCAAAGGGTCTTACAGCTAGTACAGGGCGGGTTGTGCTGTATAAGTCGCTATCCAATGGCTGCACCATGCTATGTTCTACGCCTTATATGTTCTTGGTAATTTGTATCGTTCTCAAAAGGGTAGGTCTGCAAGAACGCTTCCTAATGGTACAAAAACGATAATTTTGGTCGTGCATCTGCGAGGAGTCCTGCACAGATATGAGTGCATCAGGTATGCAACTCATATCTCAACAATCTGTACCTAAATATTCACCCTTTCCAGAGGAAGTGAATGCAGCTCGTCACATGCTCTACTTTCTTTCCCTTTCACGTGAGACACGAAGTCATTGTCCCCCAAACTATTCCTCTCTACCGTCCCGTCAGGGGAGTATTAAGAGGTTCCGAGATTGAGCAAAGCATTGAGCTTTCACCCACGTCCATCTCCATGAAGTCTGACGCTCCAAATTTTCTCCGAGCGCATATGGTGACTGCTGTCCGGCGACCTCTCTGCTCCAAGCTTCCAGGCAAGATCCACTGAATACCAGATTCAGTCCGATAAAGCACAGCGTCCATCTAGTACCTCAAGAAGACAAGCCCATCAATCACTTAATCTGCATGCCCCCAAACGCCCTATCCAGCTCCTCCCCCTCCCTACTACTGCCTTGCTGCTGCTGCCCCTGCTGCGCCGCCGGCGGCATCCCCCCGCTACCATCCAATCTCCGCTGCTCCACCTCCGCCGCCTCCGCCCTCCTCCGATCCCACTCCGCCACCAAATTCTTGAAATACACCTCCGCCGCCACGCTCGCGGAGTACTGCACGGGGTCCCAGGCGAAGGCGTTTGCGTCGCGCGGGTTGGCGCCCGCCATGAGAAGCAGGCGTAGCGCTTTGAGCGCGCCGGCGGCAGAGGCGTGGTGTAGTGCGGTCGAGCCGTTGGCGTCGCGAGCGAGGACGAGAGGGTGCGGATAGGGTGGGGATTTGGCTTGGGTGGATGAGGAGTCGAGTGCGGTGGGATAGGGGAGGGAGGGGTCAGGTAGGGTTGCCGAGAGGAGGACGGGGATGAGGGGTGTGGAGGACTCGTGGCGGGCGGAGAGCATGAGCTGAAGAAAGCGAGAATGGGTCAGTCAGTGGAGTGGATGTGGGAGCTTTGTTTGGGTTAAAAATCATTTTGAGATCAGGATTTGGAAAGAGTCATCGGCAGATCAACTTTGAGTAGATATACGTGAGGTTGATGGAGGATAGACTTACAACATCGAGACCGTCTTTGTTCTGCCATGGTACGCACCACGGAAAGTGCTTGATTAACAATTCTCCAACTTCAACTTTCTCGGATGCGGCCGCTACCATGAGCGGTGTATCTCCATCGGCATTGCGTGAGATGCTGATGTCCTCATGCCCTGTATGTATGAGAAAGTCCTATATTGAAGTTCAGAGCTTATTCCCGAGATTTCTCAAGATACAATTATCTCTTCACCGCATGAATTCAGCGTCAGACGTTCTTTCCTCGAGATAGCAGACGGGAGTAATAGGAAGATCACAATGAGAAAGCGAATCAAAGACGTATACTAAGGAATGGTAGACCAAATTTCATAAGGAACTTACCACAATCTCCACAGATCCTTCTTTTGCAGCTAAATGCAAGCTTGTGTTGCTCTTGTCTCCAAAGTCTGGGTTTTGGATTATCTGAGGGTTGTTGCGAACGATGCGTTTTACTAACGAAACATCGTGTAATAGAATCGCGCGACGAAGGCGAATTGACGGATCGATCATTTTTGGTTCATTGCAATCATCTCGACTGCTGATAGGCTGGGCTTCTTAGCCTTGGGTTACGCGTGCTGCCATGTTGCGCGTCCTGTTGCAAAGTTTACCTGCTGTGTCCAAGTGGCCGCGGGGCACACCATCGGAGGATAAGCTTGAGACGGAATTTCCAAGTAATAAAATGACTCTCGCTGCTGAAATTACTTCTATATACCGGAGCATCCAATGCTAGAATACAATGGGGCGAAAAATGGGTAGGCTAGTTTACAATCCCTCAAAGTCGCCTGCAGCGTCGTCCTCATCGATATCCCCCTCCTGAATTTCCTTTGCAAGTTCCCTTTCTCGTTCCCTCGCTTCCTGTGCAGTCTTGAGCTCCAGCCGATGCTGATTCATTGGGAACCGCATCGCTTTGACACTTTCATCGTGCAATGCGAGACATGCTCTGATGCGCTCGTGGAATGCCTCTGCCGGCTCTCTTGTGGCATACACATCACCCGCCTGCTTGCTCTGCATGAACCCCTTCTCATGATCAATGCTTGCTTCAATCACGCCATCACGAATGGCCTTGGCAACAATGTACTCGGCAGACTCTTCACTCTCAACACCAAGACGGATGCAGATATCACGGAGAGAAATGCGGGAGTAGGAAAGAGAGAGCATTCGAAGACCTGTTTTGATGACGTTTTGGCGTAGGCGTAGAATGAGAGTATAGGTACCATCGCGACGGAATGTGGATGCGTTGGATTGGACAACTTTGATGAAGCCTTGAAGATCGCCGACACGAACAGCTTGAACCAATTTGAAGTAGGGCTCCAAAGGTATTTCGAGGCTCGGCTGCCGGAAAATGGAACGGTCGGGGATATCACCCATCAAGAGCTCAATCACCACAAGTAGCTTCGTGGATGCTTGGTAGAAGCCCCCCGCGACTGAACTGGTGGGAGATTTCCGTGTAGCGCCAACGAGATGCTCGTGGGCTTCGGTGTACGAGAGCTGTATTGCGCGTATTCGACCGAGATAATACAGGTATCTTGCCACTTGATTGTTTGGTGCCGTAGCTGGAAATTGTGTCTGTGCAACAAGTAGATCCGCTTGCGTGATGTCAGCTGTGGAGATGTAGTTGCGCAAAAGCAAAGTCAACACAGCTGCTTGAGTATCCTGATCTTTTCGCAATACCGCACTTCGGAGCGCGGCTAAAAGTCGACCTCGAGTCGCAATGACAGGCGATTGTCGGGAGGGAGGCTGAGGATCCAGCTGCTCGTGGAAGAGGGCGAAGTAAAAGTAGGCCCGGGCCGCAAGAGAGTCCAGCGTTCTTCGATTGTATTCACGGATTTTGTCAACGAGCTCCTCAGAAAATCTCGCACCAACACCGTATTTCTTGTTATCGTAGAGGTAGACTTGGATAAGTATGGAGAGGTAGACCTCAATTTCGGGTATCGAGTCTCTGTTGCTCGCTTTGGCTTTCCTTGAGCCATCCACGGGTACGTCCTCATCTATGCTTTCGTCGTTTTCCAGCACACTTGTCAGGTGTTTAGCAATCGCACTCTCGGCCGGATATAGCGACGATATAGCCCGACGAAGGACTTTGTTTGATTGTCTCTTTCGGAGAAGGGAAATGGATCGAAGGGCACGTAAGGTAAAGCGAGAATCAAATTGGCCGACGGCCTTCTCGAGAAGACCGAGATTAGAGTTAATGTCTGGGAAACATCTGAGTTAGCCAGCTTCAGGAGGGAGTCACTAAACCTTTTATCGCGCTAGGAGCATCGTTGGACTGGTTGGACAAGGTGAAGCTTACCAGCGACAGCTTGGTCGGTAGAATCGAGGCCATCAACCACGTTCTCGTCCTTTTGAGCGCCGTCATGCTTCACGATACCTTCCATCGAGTCTGCCATGATGAGAGTGTAAATCGTTTCAGTGCTGGAGGTGTAGAGAGATGTTCGCAAGTTCACTCAAGGTATAGAAGCGAGCTCTGGTTAGGCTCCAGGCGGTCGTCGTCGTCGGCCCGGCAGAAAGACGCGTCTAACCTCACAGCACGCGATCTCAGAAGACCACTGAATACTCAACAGCTCGATATGGACCTCTTCTTGTGTGACTCGAAATTGCAATGACTACCATGGCCCTTCTGGATGCCCATTTGGAGCAGATCTCCTTATGTGCAGCATCAATTGCCGAGCTCCCGTGTGTATCGCCAACCAACGTAAACAGTAATGCTTGAGCTTACTAATACTCTCATAGTTTTCCACAACCCAAGATCTTTACAAATGCGCTTTTGCATCCGCATGATATCACTGCTTTGATTCGGGATACCGAAGTACATGAACGAGCGCTCTTTACCGTGCCACCTCCGGCTTCGACGCCCAAAGTTCAGGACCACTCGCGCAGACGACAAACAGCGTTTGGAGGCAGTCAAGCACCTGGCGTAGCACCAAGGAGAAATACCGCTGTAGCTGCGGTCTTGGGGGGTGATATGGTCGAGCGCATAAGGAGGGGAGGCGGAGGAGGGGTAGGAACAGGGCTTGGGCCGCGCCCAGTCGACTCAAGAAATAAAGGAGAGGTGGACGTGGAACTGCTCCTGGAAGGGGCTGAAAAGCTATGCGATGTCTAGTATGAAAGGGCTTAAGGACGAAAGTGACATTTTACTAATGTCAGATACAGTCCCATAAGCGGCGCGGCAGAAAAGATCGCTACTCTCAGGAGACGGCATAAACAACTTACATCATCCATCTCAAGGTACGAGGAAGAAGTGGCTCGGCAAACGGCGCAGTTGAACAGAATGAACCGGCCGCCAGAAGTAGACGATGACGACTTTGACCGCGGCACGGATGGAGGAGTTGAGGACCCAGGGCAACCCTTTGCATTCACGGAGGATGATACGAGGACGGAAGAGGAAGAGGTTCGAGAGTTGGAACGTAAAAAGCAGGCTCTGGAAGATAGAGTGACGGAGATGGAGAAAGACTTGGGTGGATTGCTGCGCTGAATACTTTGATATAAATACTAACCCAAGAATCTCTGAGCTACGGCATTACAGATACAGCGCATGAGGAATTGAACCAAAAAGCGTATAGTCGCGATTATTGGGTATCAGTTGTCTAGATCGACGTCGAATGGCCAGAGTCTCCTACCTAGGGCTTCGTCCACATCAGGATCATCAAATTGCGGCATAGCCTTCATCCGCTCCTCGAAGAGGGATTAATTAGTGTCTTTAGCAGTTTCCCGGGCTTCAAGAGGTACCCAGCCATCAGAATCCGTGTTGATGGAGCGCACGAGCATGGACTTCAGACGTTGGAAATTCTCAAACTCTTCCCATTCTTTGGCATGTCCAACAAGCTCTTCCAAAGATGGCTGGTAGAGACAGTGGCGTTGCTACCTCGGAGTTGGTCGTCAGTCTTCTGGGACCAGCAATTTGGAAAGGGACTTTTGCTACAACCGGTGCACCATTATCCATGTGGAGAAGGAAAGCTCTGCTAAAGAAGCCTTCTTTCTTTTCTTGCCATTGGATTTTGGTTGCACCAGGACTTATCTCGATGACTTTCTTGCGTAAGACTGAGAAATTGAACTTTACATGACGAGCTTTTCGCTGGAATCTATCATTCTTGAGCCACTGTCCGCTCGTATACGAAAAGGGGTCAAATCCTTATTACTGCGCGCCTCATCTTTCTGAGTAGCGTTGAACCAGTTTTGACAGACTGACTATGAGTCGACCGAGGACCTTTCGGCAAGCTGACGATATGTCTATCTTGTATTATCTTACTGGCCGAAATGGCGCGCCGGGCCGTCATTATTGCTGACGACACCAAAGCGCAACAATCAAAGATTTTGCAGTTTAAGAAATATACTAGCATGGGCCAGAGCCGCCAGAAGAGAAGTTCGACGCCGAAGGAACTGATGCTAGATATCCTGAGCCATTGTCGTTATGAAAGAGATCCGGGATTGGTATGTTTTGAACGAGCACTACAGGCGATGCTGCTCTACTTCGCAGCCGAGTACCAGATTATTGTCGACTGAGATTACGAAGCCAATGTAATGTTAAAGGAATGCTCATCAAGATACTGCTCAACCTATCTTAGGGTACTGAGTAGTAAAAAGACAGATGCGGCAGACATCGTAGCAAAATAAGTAGAACACAGGCCGCATCACGCCCAGAGGCTCAAAGCTTTACTAGAGAATCCCTCAGATGGAATATTTTTTGCAATTGACATATCAACTAACTTATATTATATATAAACAGATGGATTGTAACCGACGAGTCTCCACCTTTAAATGTTAATTTCCTTTCATGTCTTCAACCTTACTCTGATATCCTGATCTCTCAAGAAGTCTGGCTCATTGATGAGACGAATTCATGTTTCGTATAATCACGCCATACTCATCCATATTGTAGGCGCTTAGAAGCGTGGTCTCTTGGCAATAAGCCGCAACCTGGACCCCGCTGGCTCAAGCTCCCAGACCCTCTTCGCGGAAACGAAGCCGCGGTTTGTTGCCGATGCTGGCCGTACCAAGAACATGACAGTGGTTAAGATGTCTCCAAAACATGTCTCTCCACCAGGGCTTATCTATTTATCACTCAACTCTGCATTGAATACGGGCAGCTCAAAAGGACAGTCAATTCGTCTTTACCCTGAAGAGCTACAATGCCCTCAGTTTCAAGCATGTCTATCAGAACCGCGTCGTGTGTTGTCCGACCTACCTTGTCTAAGGTATATCATCTTAGTGACAAGAATGAGAAGACCTTGGCTGAATGCCGTTACTAGAAGATCCTCCTCGTTCGCACGTTCTCGTCCACCCGTACACGCCATGCGATCAACAAAATATATCCTTCTGCTGCCGCAGCCCTCGCTGACATGAAGTCTAACAGCGTGGTATTATGTGGAGGGTTTGGCCTCTCTGGTGTCCCGGATACACTCATAAACCAAGTCCGTGCCACACCGACTATCAACGGCCTCACTGCCGTCTCCAACAATGCGGGCGTTCCAGGCTCTGGGCTCGGTCTTCTTCTCGAGAGCAAGCAGATTCGGAAAATGATTGCCAGCTATGTGGGTGAGAACAAGCTGTTTGAGAGCATGTATCTGAAAGGAGAGGTGGAGCTGGAATTGACCCCACAAGGAACACTGGCGGAAAGGTGTAGAGCCGGGGGCGCAGGTATCCCCGCATTCTATACACCAGCAGCCTTTGGAACAGTGGTTCAGACAGGAGAATTGCCATTGAAGCACAACAGGGGTGGCACCGTGGCGCAATACTCGAAACCCAAGGATGTCAAGGTGTTTGATGGGAAAAGCTATGTTATGGAGGAATCAATCAAAGGCGACTATGCCTTCATCAAGGCTTGGAAAGCCGACAGGTTGGGTAACTGCGTGTTTCGCTTGACAGCGGCCAATTTCAATGGTGCAATGGCCAGAAACGCCAAGGTAACCATTGTAGAGGCGGAGCATATTGTCGAGCCGGGCGAGATTGAGCCGAATGCTGTGCATCTTCCTTCGGTCTATGTGAAAAAGGTAATCCAATCCACGGAACCGAAGAATATTGAAAAGGTTGTCAATGCAAAGGATCCTGCGGATGTCTTGAACGCTCTTGGCTCTGGCGAAGCTGCCAGCAGGCGGGAAAGAATCATGAAACGTGCCGCCAAGGAGTTCACGAATGGTGCTGTGGCCAACCTGGGTATTGGTATGCCTGCAGGCGCAGCAAGCTTCGTGGATCCATCCATTGAAGTCCAGCTACAATCTGAAAATGGAATTCTTGGAATGGGCCCCTACCCTCAGAAAGGACAAGAGGATCCTGACCTCATCAATGCCGGTAAGGAAACTGTAACCCTCCTCCCAGGCGCTGCCTGCTTCGGTTCCGATGAGTCCTTTGGCATGATTAGATCCGGTCGCATCGATCTCACAATCTTAGGAGCAATGCAGGTAAGCGGAAAGGGAGACCTTGCGAATTGGATGCTTCCGGGCAAAGTCAAGGGCTTCGGGGGTGCCATGGACCTGGTCTCCAACCCGCAGGCAACCAAAGTTGTGGTGACCATGGAGCACACAGACAAAAAAGGAAACCCCAAGATCTTAAAGCAGTGTGAATTCCCTTTGACAGGAAAGGCTTGTGTCTCTCGAATCATCACCGATCTGGTAAGTCGTGTTGCTCTTCGTCTAAATGCGTTGGGACTTCCTACTTTTGCTAATTGTCTTAGTGCGTTTTTGACGTCGACTTCACGAACGGGTTAACCCTAATTGAGCTCGCTGACGGCGTTACGGTGGATGAGGTCAAAGACAAAACTGAGGCGCCTTTCCAAGTTGCCGATGGTGTCCGGCCAATGCTCTGAATTCTTTCTCCCAAATAATAGCAATATTGGGCCGATTCTTGGTTAGGATCGGAGATCAGAAGCCGATTTCCTTAAGTCAGAGTATATTCGAGACTTCCAATGAGATGTTTGAAAGAATCACGGGTGGTCAGCAGCCCCAGAATCGTCCGTCGATGGTGATTTGGGCTTGCGGATTTGACATGGAGTCAGGGCAGAAAACTAATACCGCATTTTTGGACCGGAATTGCGTCTTCCATTATTAGGATCACTTGAGATGTTGGATGTCATGCATGTACGGCGCTTGTAGCGTACTTAATCCGAACTTCAGTAGCTGCCGAATGTTGGTTTTGCGTTCATGCGGAAGGCTTTTTTCGCACGGATTGTAGTTGGATAACTTAGTCACTGAGACTAATCTGAGCGGTCTGGAGATTTTGACGGCGGAATGTGCACAGCATTATAGCTGCCATCATATTTGACAAAGCTACACATTGAAGAATTTTTGATAAGCTTTGGGGAGCATAGTACCCATATAGCTCGGCAGTACCCTGAAGTGCATCCCTGCGAGGAGCTGACAGACCATGGTAGCCGCGTGACAGGTTCTTGTTGATGCAATATGCAAAATACCTTGCAGTTCACATAGGGTTGTAGCAGGTAATTGGTATCATGTACTGCAGCACAGGGGTGCAAAGTTTTAGAGTCGCTTTCGGCTCTGGTCGGAGCTGCAGCATTGTGACATCATGCCAATTGCCTGTAAATAAATTCAAACAAGCTACAAATTATGATAAAGGTTTACTCTGATCTTCTATTTTCGCACTGTGCTTGGTTCGCTAGGCCTCTTCTAAAATGGCACCCAAACTAAAGCTGTACACGTCTGGCACACCGAACGGACAGAAAATCAGCTGCACTTTAGAGGAGCTGGGCGTTGAGTACGAGACGTACAAGATAGACATTGCAAAGAACGTCCAGAAAGAGCCCTGGTTTCTAGAAATCAACCGTTAGGCACTAAGTTTCCAACGTCCATCTTTTGGGTCTGACTTGTCATTAGCGAATGGCCGCATTCCGGCTATCGTAGACGAGACATCTGGAACGCCCAAACGCATTTTCGAAGGAGGTGCCATAATGCTTTATCTTACTTCCCGTTATGATCCAGATCACCGAATTTCCTTCCCGTACGATTCTTCTGAATATTGGGAAACGGTTGAATGGATCGTCTTTCTGCAATCAGGCATTGGCCCTATGCAGGGCCAAGCAAATCATTTTTACCGATATGCGCCGACTAAGATCGAGTATGCCATCAACCGGTACCAGACAGAGACAAGGAGATTGTACCAAGTCCTCGAGGACCGTCTCAAAGCACAAGAAGCGAAGGAGCAAGGTCTGTGGCTGGTTGGGGGAAAATTCACCATCGCGGACTTGGCCTCTTTTAGTTGGGTAAACTGGGCAGAGTGGGCGGGTGTAGAGACAAACAAGTTTCCAAAGTTGCAAACTTGGTTGGACAATATTAATGAGAGGCCTGGCATCCAAAAGGGTGTGAACGTGCCCGAAAAGTTCGAGATGAAAGAAAGGATGAAGACGAAGGAGGGAGAGGAGGAATATGCGAAGCACCATAGTAATTGGGTGATGCAGGGCCAGAAAGCGGATCAGGAGAAGCACAAGTGAGACGATGAAGGTATCAAACTTCACTAGACAACAGACATGGTACGGAAACATCATCAAACAGGATCATCTGCGTATTGTGGCCCATCAGCAACCGTATCAACGGAACATTTCCGTTGCGTCTCCAAATTCGATGCCAAGATTGCTGAACCAACAGCTGTTGTGAGTAGAAATAGCATACTCATCACAGGAACAAGCTGTAGGAGTAAGGCAACAATACCGAACATCGTATAACTCGTTCGATGACGCTTGATAAACCTGTTTCTTTCCTTCCTACCAAGTTCCAGCAGCTGAAAGTATCGCCATTGTAGTAAGGGACCTGCCCGACGGCCAACTAGAAATATGAATAGCGGTACCCCAAACCATGGTATCAAATTAAGTGGCAAGAAGGCAATAAATTCGATGGTTTGTCGGAGCGAAAAGGGAGCATAGACAGCAGGCTTGATTGGCTTGTCCAGTCTCCCCAATGGATCTGTCTCCACTTCGAGAGCAAGCACCGGCCGGCTTGTTCTCACAAGATCTTCGTGTTGCTTCTCGACCAGAACGGAATCGAAGATGTCTACTTGTGTTTCGTCTACGAAGAAGGCTTCAAACAGGAGCGCAATGATAGCACTGGCTTCGCCAAGGACGAGAAATGTACCATTGATCCATGCTCCGGTAGCGCCATGAAAAACGGCAAGGAGCGCTACCTGAGGGATATATGTCCAGAAGAAAAGTGTGGCCAGCACGAAGAGGCTTAATAGGAAGCAAGGTAACAGGCGAGCGCGGAGGAGCGGGTATAGAAATGGATGAGTGAGAAAGTAAAATACGCCCTGTTGGGAGATTCAACATCAGTATCGTTCTCTAAAGTGAACAAATGAGACTAGAGGGCTGCTTTGCGAGGCCTTACGCAATGGGTCGAGGTGATGCTCGCTCTGGGTTATGAAGAGAACAACGTACCGCAAGAGGACAGAGAGCAGGCGTAACCTGCATCGATATGGGGTATGAAACAGCCGTGTCTTTCTGAGAGTGTAAGGAGACGAGTACTGTCTTGCTCGAGCTTCTGAAGAAAGAGGTATTTCAACTTCAAGCTGGGTGCCTACACAGTGCCAAATGGTTCTACCGGCAGAAAAATTGCGAAATGACGTGAGCTGCCTTTTACCGCCCATGCGGCCTCCCTTACGTTGTTCCACCTCATCTCAACAGGCTCAACTCACCTTCTCAAGTCAATATTGCAAAATTGGCCACGCAATATACCCCTACAGTCGCCTGCAATAGTTCTACCATGCACGTGAAGCTTCCTACAGACAAAGAGAAGCAGACCAGTCGAGTATGTTGTTGCAAACCGACATGGGGCGCTATTGGCGCTGTACGGATAAAACGGCTGGCTTTCGCGTTGATCATGGCCGGAGCCCACTCCTTAGTAGCCAAACGCCAAGGAGAATACAGGGGCGCTGGCGGTAGATAGACTCGTGTTCCTCTCTGACCTAGCAAAATGCTTGTATGCACGAGAAGAACCGGTGCTTATAGAGTGCAGGTACCTTGGACCGATCTCGGGCTACATAACTCTAGTGTTCGTCGGCCTATCAACAAAATTTTCGGACTTCGCCTCCTTTTTATTGATTGCACCCACATGGTAATTTGTTTCGAAGCTGAATGCATATCTCAATGCTATGATCTAAGCCAATTTTAATCGATCATTAACACCCCTAAACCGAGAAAGGGTAGTCATACACTGATTGCAGTTTTCTTACTTTTTATTCAAAGCACAGAGACCCTATAAGCTGCTCAACTAATCCACCTTGATACTACGACTGTTGAAATGCCTTTTACTGGAGCCCGTTTCCCTGCCCCAGCCCTCAAAGAAGTCGATTGCCAGTCGACGCACAGTCATGAGGATCGGAATAACACTGAAAAGGACAAGGACTACATTGGTGTTCGCACGGAACTCTCAGATGGGCTGCGTCCTGTCAGAAGTCTGCAACACGAAGTCAAAGAGTTACGAGAAGATGTCCAAAACACTGTTGGTACCGGCCAGGCTTTGACCCGTTCCATAACTGGACAATCTACAGCTTCATCTTGCAGGGATTCTGGCCCTCCACCTGATGGAGGACTCTTGGCTTGGACACAGGCCATAATGGGGCATCTTGTCATTTTCAACACATGGGGTTATATTGCGAGCTTTGGTGTTTTCCAAACGTACTATACGACTACTTTGGGACATCCACCATCAGATATCTCGTGGATAGGTTCTGTGCAAATATTCCTACTCTTTTTCATTGGAACATTCTCTGGTCGCGCTGTTGATGCCGGGTTGTTCCATCACGTCTTTGTATCTGGCTTCGTTCTTCAGTTGATTGGAGTCTTCATGACATCTTTGGCTACAAAGTACTGGCAACTCTTCATGGCGCAAGGTGTTTGCACCGGTATTGCGAATGGCTTGCAGTTCTGCAGTACAATGAGCTTAATCTCCACCTATTTTAGCTCAAAACGAGCTTTTGCTATGGGTGTTACCGCTACAGGTAGCGCAACGGGTGGTTTGGTTTTTCCAGCTATCGTACGCTGTCTGCTTCCAAAAATTGGCTTTCCCTGGACGGTCCGTGTACTTGGATTCGTGATGCTGGGTATTGGTTGTTTATACACGGCAACGTTACGAACACGACTACCTCCGCGCAAATCCGGACCGCTTGTAGAGTTGAGCGCATTCAAGGAGCCAACGTACGTCCTTTACGTGTTTGGAGTCTTCTTTGAATTCTGGGCATTGTACTTCGCATTCTACTACGTTGGCGCCTTTGGCCGCAACATTATTGGAATTAGCTACGAGGAATCTATCGATCTTCTCTTGATTCAAAATGGAATAGGTATACCAGGCCGCCTGATACCGAATTTCTTTGCAGATCGAACGTTTGGTCCACTCAACATGATCATTCCATTTGCATTTGCCACGGGCGCTGTATTTTACGCCTGGATTGGCGTCAACAGCCGCAGTGGAATTTACACTTTTGCCTGTGTATACGGGTTGGTCTCAGCTGGCATACAAAGCTTGTTTCCGGCCACACTGACTAGCTTAACAACTGATATCTCCAAGACTGGGGTGAGACTAGGTATGGGTTTCACAATCGTTAGTTTCGCCTGTCTTACAGGTCCGCCGCTAGCGGGTGCACTCATTGAGAGGGACAATGGACGATATCTCTTGGGTCAAGTCTGGGCTGGAACAAGCATGATTTGCGGTGGTTGCCTTTTAGTCGCTGCTAGACTCGCAAAAACTGGCTTTGTCTTTAGACGCAAGATATAGTTCAGCGAAAAAGAGGCTAATATTCCGAGAACACGAAAAATAGGTTAATAGGTTTTTTGAAATTCCCTATTTCTTAATCAAAATCTTCATAAAATTGTCCCTAGGTCGACTCGGAGAGTCTTGGTCATGACCGATTATCTGGTTATCTACAACTGGCCGTACTAGCCTATGGACTAGAATGACTCCCATTCGTGCCAGAACCACGCTAACGCATCTGCAAGCTTCTGTTCACGTCTTTGGGCCATTGGATCAGGTATCTTTGATATCATGTAATGCGGGGCATTGAACCGCCAGCCACATCGTCAGGCGTTGTCTCTGAAAACAGAACTGTCATGGCGACCAAGAAGCGTGTACTTGTTGGATACGGCAGTATGTCATTACGGACTCAAGAATTCCGGGTAATGTTGAACTGATTGAACACTATAGTTGACGTAGATGCTGTGGCAAATTGGTATGTTTGTCCACCGCAAACACCCGACAGTGAAAACTGCTCAAAATCTTAGGATTAATACAACAGATGCAAGAGGGCAAAATCCTACGAATGTGTCCCGGGGCATTTATGGTGCGACCGTCGGTATTGATCGATTGCTCAAGCTCTGGGAAAAGTACAAGATTAAAGCGACCTGGTTCACGCCTGCGCATACGCTGGAGTCTTTTCCAAAACAGTTGGCTAAAATTCGAGATGCCGGTCATGAAATGTAGAACAGTGCTCTACAAGCAAAGTCAACTTTGCGAAGCTTGCTAATAATACTCGAACGTATTAGAGGATTGCACGGCTACACCCACGAATATGTCTCCAAACTCAGCGTGACCCAGCAGCTCGACGTTCTCACCCGCTGCATCGACGTCCTTACCACTTTCACTGGCCACAAACCTCTCGGCTTCACCGCACCAGCGTGGGCCACAAGCCCCGAGCTGATCCCGATGCTGGAAGATTTTGGTATCATGTATGACCACTCTTTCATGCACCATGACGTCCAACCGTAAGTAAGAGCCTGTTGGAAAAGCCGTTGCGAGAGTGACGAGTGACGATTGTGGACCATCCGCAGGTATTGGGCGCCCGTAGGGAACAGCTGGACCGAGACAGACTACCAGCAGGATGCCAAGGCCTGGATGCAGCCTATGACCGCTTTCAGGCCGAGCAAGGTTGTCGAGATACCAGCGAACTGGCATTTAGATGACTGGCCGCCGTTGCAGCCAAATATGGGTGTTCCGGGCAGTGTAAGTGTTATTGTAATAGGATCAGTTGATCTTGCTAATACTCTGATCACAGCATGGCTTTGTTGATGCGCATGTGATTGAGAGGCTCTGGCTTGAACAGTTTGACTTTGCATACAGAGAGTACGACACCTTCATCTTTCCGATGTCGATTCATCCTCAAGTTAGCGGAAAGCCACACGTAATTTTGATGCACGAACGGTAGGTGTACGACGACGATCCGATTGGTAGAAATTTACTGATAAGCCATTTGCCAAGAATCATCGAATATATTAACAAGCATGAAGGAGTTGAGTGGATGACTTTCGGAGGAATGGCGAAGGAATTTAAAGAAAATAGATTTCAAGGGGCTGTCGTGGAGACAGGGAGAGGTTGAAGCTGAGAAGAACGTATTTTGAGGTCAGATACAGCAAGGATCGCTCAAAAGAACGATCCCTGTTGGTTGCTCTGGCGCTTCTTTTCTCCATTGATTCTTGACTTCACTCAAGGACAGGACAACCAGTCGGATGAATAGGCAAGATCCTCAAAGCAAGATTACATAATTGTACACTTGTCGCTGTAGAACTCCTCTCCATATTCATCTGTCTAGATATTAGCAAGGACGACTGTTTGAGCTGTGGAGAGCTACTGACCTATGCCGGCTAGTCTGATATTCTCTTCATGTTTCGCTTTTACTTCCTCGGGGAAATACTTCTTGAGAAACTTTGCCATCGTCTCATCCACATTATCACTGTCTGCCTCCATCAACACAGGCTCTCTGCACATCGGGCAATGATCGTCATGATTTCTTTGCATAACGATCATACATCTTATGCAAAAAACATGTTTGCAGCTTAACCGGACAGGACGCCAGGCAATGCTCATGCAGACTGGACAAAGGTAATCGGAGACTTGCGGGACGAGAGTGATGAGCTCGTTGGAGACCTCGTTGCAGATTGCGCGCGAAATATCTTGGGAAAGCGCGGAGGAAGATACCGAGGATACGAAATTTTGCGAAATACCCAAGGAGGTCCTTTTGTCGAATTCTGCAGTCGTTAATGAGTGAAACTGAAAGGTGGTCACATTAATACTCACTTTTTAGTATCTTCGTCATGGCTTTAAACTCCATCTCTTGAAATCTGATGTTCTTGAACAAATCTACGTTCAACGCTAAAAATTGATCAAAAGCCATCTTACTGTCCTTTCTTCTAAGCTTTGACTCCAAATTACGGCGCTTGAGCTCCTCTAAGAACTGCTCCAGCCGAACTTGGGCCTGTTTCGAACTCCGTGCACCATGATCTAATTCTTGGGTAGAGAAGAATATCTCCGAGTCCATATATAATCTGAAGATTTCTCGCCAAATTGATAGGTCCGATTTGTGAGTCGAAAGAGCACGAGCGGGCTCTGTCGACTTGCACAGGTCTTTACCCATCGTCTTGACTCGTGCCAAGAGCCTTTCTTTCTCTTCGATCTGCACGCGCTCCAGAGCAAATAACTCCGAGTGCAACCTCTGGAAAAAAGCGCCGTCGGCTGACAGAGGAACCTCAACCATACGGGCTCGCGAGGTGGGTGTCTGGACTTTTGCAGGGGTTGACTCAGCCTCTTGATGTATAGCACCATTCCCTGTGCTTGGGATCTCGGTCACGCGAACATCGGTCAATCGTTGGCTGAGTGCAAGCTGATGGAGGTATTCTTTCGTATCTGGTGAGAGGTAGGCATCCAAAGGCTGGCCAGTTTCTTTGTCAACTGCAAACAAAAGCTTTGGCCTGAATCCTTTGGTTGTCCTGGAACTACTGGAGTCTTGGCCAGGAGATTGGCTCGAGGCGTCTTTGGCGGGGATGTCTGGGGAAAAGCGATATTGAAATGGTTGCTTTGACTTTGGTGAAGAACCTTCAGCTCCATCATCATGGCCGGTTTGTAATAATTGCCCGAGCGTCTTCGCGTCGAGACCAATCTCAACTAGCTCTTCGTGGACTCTCTTGATGCATTTCTTCAGCTGTCTATATGAGATTGCAGAGTAGACCCATTCCGCAGGATACTCGCCCTTCACAAGGGCGTCTTCGTATTCCTTGCCAAACTTCATGCTGCCGTCCGCAAGTTTAACCGTTGTCCGACCAGATCAGTTCCAGCAGCGCCGACGAGCCAATCCTCATAATGTGAAGGCGGGCGAAGCGTGAGCTGGGTCGCGTCAGTATGCTGCCTGAGGGTCAATCGCGAACAAGTCCAAAGGTTAAAGGCAAGCACAGAAACACTGCAGGTGGCGGCAGTACGGAGTATTAAGCCGTGAAATGTTGGGGGAAGAAGCTAAGTTACTAAGGTATTATAGTGTCTGCTGGGCGCACTCGACCGGACACTCATCTTTTCCTATCTCGGAGTGTGGCGGAGTGACGCTTCGATGGTGATTGGTCAAAATCGGAATCGAGACCTCGGCGCCTCGACCCGTGGCTCGCACATGAATTCAACATCAACCAGGACCTGATCTGCAATGGGCGCCAACCAGTCATCAAACGCTGGCTCGCCAAGCCCAGCAGCAGAGGTAAAGACAAGTTACTATGACTTACTCGATGTCTCACGGCAAGCAACAGATGATGAGATCAAGCGCGCATATCGTAAGAAAGCGCTTGAGCTTCATCCAGACCGGAACTATGGCAAGGAGGAAGATGCTACTGAGCTTTTCGCTGCTATTCAAGCTGCCTATGAGGTTTTGTCCGACCCTCAAGAGCGTGCTTGGTATGACTCGCACGAGGGTGATATATTGCGAGGCGAAGACGGGCCTGGAGCGACGGAGGAGCACTATGAACATAATGTCCGGATCACGACTGCTGATGATATTATGAGGATGATACGCAAGTTTCATGGTGGCATCCAGTATACCGATGCTCCTTCTGGCTTTTATGGCTTTCTCAGAGAAACGTTTGAGGGCCTGGCACGTGAAGAGCAAGCTGCCGCTGATTGGGCAGACACAGATGTGGTGGATTATCCATCATTTGGACATAAGGATGATGGCTACGACGGCGTGGTCAGACCATTTTATGCAGTGTGGTCCAGTTTCAGTACTAAAAAGACCTTTGCATGGAAAAATATCTACCGCGTGTCGGACGCGCCTGATAGACGAGTCCGTCGTTTGATGGAGAAAGAAAACAAGCGGTTGCGAGAGGAAGGCGTCAGGGAATTCAACGATGCTGTGCGATCGCTAATCATGTTTGTCCGCAAACGAGATCCCCGTTACGTGCCGAGCACACAGACAGAGGCAGAGAGGCAGAAAGCCCTTCGCGATGCAGCAGCAGCCCAAGCTGCGAGGGCTCGAGCCGCCAATGAAGCAAAGATGCATCAAACACTTCCGGACTGGAGCACGGCACGCGATCCCGAGGGTGTTGAAGAGGAAAGCGAGGAAGATGAACAAGAAGCTGAGCATTTTGAGTGCGTTGCTTGTCACAAGACTTTCAAGAGCGAGAAGCAATGGGATGCACACGAGAAGAGCAAGAAGCACCAGAAAGCTATTCAAGCTCTGAAGAGGAAGATGCGAAAACAAAATGCGGATCTCAGGTTGGATGAAGATGTGTCAAGTAGCGGCATCGCGACACCGATGTCTACAGAAGACGGAGCAGAAGGTTTTCCACATGACATGGGAAATCCGCAAGGTGATGACAAGAGCGAGCAGGATGATGATGATGTACCGATGATCCAGGCCATTGGGAAACTTGTTCTGGATGAAGAACAAGAAAGCGAGGATGACGGCGGCGATCCATCTAATACGAACGGCGACGATTCATCTGTTGAGAACAATGAGTATACCCCCAGACAAGCAATCGAACAGCGTCCAAATGGGACTTCGAATCCTGAAGATCACGTGGCGTCGAGCCTCCTTGCGGATGAGGATACTGTGGAGCAAACCCCGAAAAAAGGCAAAGCTGCTCAGAAGCGAGCTAAGAAGGCCGCGAAGCAAGCATCGGCACAGGGCGACGAAACAAAATTCAAGTGCGCCGTTTGCAATGCTGGGTTCCCTTCGAAGACCCGCATGTTTCAGCATGTCAAAGACTTTGGTCATGCGGCGCCCGTACAACAAGTTGAAAAAAGTGGCAAGAAAGGGAAAGGCAAGCAGTGAGAGAGTACTCACTTGGTCAATCCGACTGTGCCCAATTGTTCCAGCACAGCCCAATGAGGTATGGAACCAAGAGCATCGAACGAGTCAACCCATGTGAGAAATCCGAACAAGGCTTCTGTTCAGCTTTGAAATGCCCAATAAAGCTTAAGACTCGCACCGTATCATATTGGCCTTGCATGCTCACTTATGGAATTCAACAACGAATCATGCATTATGAGGAACGAACCTCCTGCTCGCTTTCGAAGAGTAAGTCGTGAAGTCTGCAACAATCTACCTGGCCCTAGTACGTATTTTTGCCGATGGGCGAAATCCACGGTATTTCGCGGTTACGGCGATTCCTCTGTGTGTGTACACTGTAACCTCGAACCTTATAAACGGCGAGGTGCACATCCTCCAATGAACTCAACATATTAGGATCTCAGATGCTACCTTACTCCAGACCAGAATAAAGATTACATATCAGGAGAATTGGTCTGAGAAGCTACAAAGCAGAAATGTTTCAACGTAGCTTATTGAGAAAGGAAAAAAGAATCCGGAACAAGTCCATTCCCCTACAAGATTACTCCGGCACCAGTAGTCCTGCGTAAATGGCAATCTTATAGCTCCGTTGGGATTCCTGGATACCTGCCTTTCACTGCTTCTCCCAGCGTCGGCAGACGTCATTCAGTAACCTCTGCAGAGTCGAATGGTTTAGCTAACATCGGTCCAAGCAGCCGCCTTGGAGTACCATCTTGCCCTGAACGGCTTTATCTGTGCAGCGGTCGGAAGAATTCGATATTCCCTTAGAGCTTGATGGTATTATGGGTTTTCCGATCTTAAAGTTGAACTGGTAGGCTACACCGTATTTGGGCTGCATGCGCACGAGTTTTGGAGGCTGTAGTGGAGCAAAGCATGCCAGTCTAGACGAACGATTTTATCGCCGCAAATAGCATTCAATATTCAATTTGGTGGGAAGAGGTATATACGGTTGGATTCTCTAGGCAAAAGGAGCCAATATGTAAGTTCTTAGTAGAAAGGTAAGGAATCGAAGAATTGATACCCTCCTCCATCCATCCCTCACCTCTCTGAAACGTATACATTAGAAATTAGCTCTAGTTGCCTCACAGAACTTCAGCAGCAACATCTCTTAACCTGGGTAAGGACTGCGGTCTTAGCTTGTCAACTACTATTACGTGCTTTGATAGATAACACGATTATGAGGGTGACCATTGTTCCGATGCCTAGCACGTGTAATTCCGAGGTCATTCAATTAGCAGTCAGCACTAAGTTAGAAGGCGAGCCGGCCCATCAGACTCTTCCCTCAATATGCCTAAAAAGCGCGGCCGAGAATCCAGTCGCGAAATGCTAGAACGCGATGAGAATGAAGAATTAACTGGATGTCGAGCCGGATTGTCAAGGTTCGGCTGAAGACTACAACCTTCTCGCAAAAAGCGTGCCAATAAGAATTGGAGCCGATACCTCCTGTATAAGAGTGGCACAGATCTCTTGCGACTGTCGAGAGTGTTACCCCTGTCGCATCCTGAGCGGACTACATTGAAGCCTAAACTTCAATCCAGTGTTCTCGAACAAAGGAGACAGATGAGGCGTATACTCGCATGGAGCTGAGACGTGGATGTTCCGACGGACTGGACGCAACTGGTATGGAAAGCTCGTAGGCATGAAGTTCTTTGGGTCGAGCTAAGGCTAGTGGATGGAGCTTGCTGCTGAATAACGGCGTACTCATCATTATTGGGCCGGTCCGGTGAGTTCCCGAGCTCCAATGTCCGGGAATCGCAAAGATATATGCGGCTCTGCGGAAGATGTAGCACTTGGTGTGAGTTTTGGTCCAGTGTTTCTTCATTAGTGCCGCCAACAGGCGACACATGATGGATGAAGCGCTTGCATTATTTAGGATCTCGTAGGTCATCTGATCCAACATATCTCGAAGTTACTTGACTACCTACTGTGATTATCGAATTTTACGTGCGACTGACGTTTTTTCGATCGGCAAGGATCTTAAGAGTGCTTTGCTCTATGAACAACAATGACAGTGATAATGAGGCAAAAGTAACACTCTCGGACGAGATTACCGAAAGGTGTGGGTCATGTCGCGGTAGTTGTCCGCCATCGGCGCCGTAGCTGCAGGCTGATCGGCCCAGCGAATCCGTTCCTTGGGAAGCTAAGGGCTGGGACCGGACGAAAGCGGCCTTTGGTCCCTGGTACCTAACCTTTTTCGACGCCACATTCTTCCACCTCAGTTTCCGATTGCGCATGAAACGCCCGACGGAAGCGCGCGATCCACCGCAGGACTTCAGCCTGGAAGAGCAGCCAGTTGGATTTGCTTCCTATGTTTTGCAACTGCTTCGACCATGCAGCGGTATCGAGCACGTTCCCCACGCCGTGCCACAAGGCTTTTGGTACGGTGGCGTGGAATGAGGCAGGAATCATCATGTGATACCTCTGGCTGGAGGGGATGGTGGGTGGAAGGGCGTCAGATAGTGGAGATGGTGACTCACACCGATCGGCTCAGGTTCAGTGGAACCTTTGACAGGCGTTGAGACGAGGTCGCCAATCAGCACCAATATCATTGGGCGTCATTGGCGCTCTCGGCGAGTCGGCATGCGGCGGACGCTAAGAGAGGGCAGTGGAGCGAGTCATCGGGGGAATTCCTGATTACCTCATCCGCCGCCGACAAATCAACGTTGGATCGCAGGCGTAGCTGGAGGCTTGGCGCAGGTGTTGGCATGGTATGAGTGGGTACGGTGGTAATGGTAGAGCGCTGCCCCACGAGCGCATGCAGAGATCCCCAGTCACGTCACCAGCAGCTTCGACAGGCATCGCGACCGAAGGTCCGAACGCCAGCTGCTCCCGCAGTTAGCTGGCACAGCTCTCTTGCACGCTGCGACCGAAAGTCCGGTCGCTACTTGCGGCGCGCGGTGAATGCCAGCTCGGCGAAAAGATAGCAGCAGCGGCTGGCGGATTATGCTGGCCCCGAGCGGATTATGCGCAACCCAACAGACTCTGTTGTCTGTACCAGCATGCCTCATCTTACTCACTCTGCCGCCCTATATCCGGGGTCCTTTGCCTTGCTGACATATTATGACAGCTGCTCTTGCGCTCTATGACCTCAAAACCTTGGCCCTGCGCTGTTTCTGCCTACCTACTCTCGAGCTGGTTCTGTTACTGAGTATTTCCCTCTTACGTGCCTACCCGCCTTGAGCCGCAACTATTTCACCTCAGCATAGGTAAGTCTTACCGTTTTGTCAAGGCTCAACAGCCGCTCTCAGCTTTTTTTGGCACCGGTATTTCCGGATTCAAGCTTTTGCTGGCCTTAGGCCTCCCTTTACCGGTTGTAACCGTAATTGTTTGCGCATCTTCTTGGCATTTGAATCAAGCTCTTCTCCAGCCAGCCCATCTGCTGCCTCACGTCTGCCTGTTCCGAAGCTGACAAGCAAACTGTTTCAAGGTATACCAACCCACTCACACCTGAAAGCTCGCCGACGGGAAACTCAAAAACAAATAACGATACATGCCGAGGGGTCGGGTTCTTTTGCTATCTGCGGTAGCGGTGCTACTCGAGCTTCTGCCTTCGGTAATTGCTCATGGTGAAAATGGTTATGGAGCCGAAAGCAAGCCCGCAATGATGGGCGCACCAGAGAGACCCACGATAGCCGACGGTGCCGATCCAGCAAAGACAGGGCCACAGAGCTATTTTGCTCTATCCGATCATGCCAGTGCCATATATGCGCACATTTTTCTAATGGTCCTGGCATGGGTCATACTGCTTCCAGTTGGTGAGCTGCGAGCTTGATTGTGAAGTAGGACGCGCACTAATTAACACTTTTTTAGGCGTTATGTTCAGCATCAGCAGATCGCGCTTCACGCTTCTCATGCAGTTTTTGTTTCTCGTTGCAAACGGTGTCGGCTTACTGGTCGGTACCATTTATGATTCGCAAACTCCAGATCTTTATGCGAATAACTCGCACCACAAAGCGGGTTGGGCGTTCACCTGGATCGCATGTGCGTGGGTCCTGATGGGTATCGCGAACAGCTATACAAAGCGAAATTCCAAAACCCGGTCCAAAAGGCCGCCTCTCACCTCTGCAGCAATGGCGCAGCATCAGCCCTTTCGAGATGTCCATTCGCACAAGTACAGCTGGTCGCGCGATTCTGGCCAGGGAACCGAGCCTGGCACTGCCTCGCTTGTCGGGAGCCCGCGATCAATGAGCCAGCAATCGGAGGCCTTGCACTTTGCGGAGATGCGGTCGCCCTTTCGTCGGGTCGAATTCCAGGCCGAAGGTGAGAAAGAGGACGAGGATGAAAGCGCAGAGGACGAGAAGCGCGGTTTCTTACACAATACCCGCGTAGACAAGTTCCTCCAACACCACGTACCGAAATATGCAATTGGTCGAACTTGGCTGCTGCTGCAAGTGATCTTTCATGCAACTGAAAGGACTTTGTTGGTGCTGGGCTTTGTGGGGTTGACGACTGGCATGGTGACGTATGGCGGGGTTTTTGTGAGCACACCCTTTTACATCCTGGTCCACTACCACGTGTTTGCTAATCCGAAACTAGCGCGGCTCTGCCGTATTCAACGGTCTGGCCCACTTCATCAAGGGCGGCATATTTCTTGGCTATGGTCTTCTCACACTCGGCCGCTGGATGGGTTGCTTTGCCGACTTTGGCTGGGCGTGGAATGTGAAGCCCACCAGAGAAATAGTTGGCCGCCGGAAGGCCGCACTGCCGTCTGCAGAAGCTGTCGAATCCTTTGTGATTTTCCTGTACGGCATCTCCAATGTAGGCTTGGAGCACTTGGCTGCTTGGGGCAGTGCTTGGACTGCCCAAGATCTTGAACATATCTCCATCACAATCATGTTTTTCGGGGGAGGTTTGCTGGGCATGCTTATCGAATCGAACGCCATTCGCAAGCTTCTCAACACCAACATCCTCTCGGTACAACGGGACAATGCGCACGAGCATGATTCGGAATGGAACCAGCCCAAGACATACAAGTTTCCGATGAATCCTCTCCCAGGTCTCATTATCCTCCTGCTGGGTATCATGATGTCTTCCCATCACCAGGCTTCCATGGTATCGACAATGATCCACAGTCAGTGGGGATCCCTTTTTGTCGGCTTCGCGCTGGCTCGTGCTACCACGTACATCGTCCTCTACGTTGCACCGCCAACATCATACTTTCCTTCTCGCCCTCCCTCGGAACTCGTTTCCAGCTTCTGTTTGATTTCCGGTGGCATTCTCTTTATGGCTAGTAATAAGGACACCGTGGCGGCACTTGAGCAACACCATCTGGACGCGATGTTCATATTCACCGCCACCATGGGCTTAACTGCACTCTTAATGGCATGGACTGCAGTCGTGATTGCTCTGAAAGGTTGGGCATATCGCAAAGAAAACCCTTCCCTTTTCTTTAATATTCGACACGAGCTTCCTCAAGCAAATGAGCCGCACGCTCCTTAAGGCGGCATACTCTCCCCACCTCTCGGAACACTGGGCGGTGTTGCTTTGCTTTTATTTCTTTTGCTAATGTATTTTCGAGATACCAATTTGATAGCAAGCGACATTTTTTGCGCTTTGCTTTTTGCGCTCGTTACGACGTCGACGTTTTATGCTGACGGCGGGATGGATGCTGGAAAGAGGGGACATTTGGTTATGGTTGGGTTTGTCTGAGCCTCCTCTGGGTAGAACGGTAGAGCGGGGCAGAATAGAAATTCCAAATTCATCTCAACATCTTGACACCACAGGCCTGACCTTACTTGCTCTGAAAGTACATCTGTTAATCACAAATGTTTTGTGGGGTTGGATAAAAAGTCGACATCACATACGTGGCACCTTCTGAGCAGCTACCGTGCCCCTCCAGATTTACCCCTAGCAATCCCGCTTGCGCTTCGCCCTCTCGTCGTAGTACCTCTTCCCGCTCCTGCCGAAGTTCCTCGCCTTGCAGCTGCTGCTCCGGTGACTCCTTTGGCCGCTCTCTGAGCGGGAGCGCCCATGGTCGTCCTCCGAGGTGGCGCAGGCGTCTCAAAACGGGATGCCGAGCGAGAAGAGATTGGCGGATTCTCCACAAAAGATGTATCGGTAGTGCTTGCAAAGAGTTCTATCAAACTGGCATCCTGGGGATAATTGGAGCGATGCAAAGGAAATAAATAACTTACAGGAATGTTGCCTCGGGCTCTCCGTCTGGGTTGTGGAAGCGCTGCATTTCGGCCGAGCGAGGGGCTTGGGTTGTAGGCTCAAGGTTCAGAGCACGTTTGAAGGACTCGGGTACAGGCGTCTGCACGAGGGAGTCAGACAGACAGAAAGCTACCTGACAGGATGCCACGTCAAGCGACCTACCTCGGGAAAATCGACGCAGAAAGCATTGACATTCATTCCATATAAGAGACTTCCAAAGTCTTCGGTGAATCGAGCCAGGCTTTCGTGCATCAGCTGCAGGTGCATAAAATTGGCTTCGAGATCTGCCATGCCATCTGCAAGCTCAGCGAATGCTGGCTCGAGGTCTTTCAGGGGGTTCTCGATGGGATCTCCGGCATTACGTGAGGAATGTCGCTTTGTCGAGGAGGAATCGCGGAGGGAGGTCCGCGAAGAGGGGCGTAGCGGGGTCGTCGGACGAGAGGGAGGATGAGACTTCGAAAACGAGCCCGGCCGGCGGGTTGCAGAGTTGTGATGAAGCTCATCTGGGGCAGAAGTCATGATTGCGGCTGGAAGATTAAGAGAGGACCTGAGACGCGTGGGGGAGAGCAACGACGCGCTTAGGCCAAGCTGCGAGGGAGCATGACGTGCATTGGGGCATCGGTCCATCTCACCTTATTCCAGTCGATTATCCTATACTCTGCTTAGCCCCGTTGCCTCTCGGGCTTTCAGTAGGAATTCACCGCCCAGCATCGCCATCTGCGGGAATTTGGGAGTTGCATCGGTTGCCCCCTCCCGCCCATTTCCGTTCACGTCATTCTCCCGACCTTGCCCACGCTTTTTGATGTACCTATTTCTCCTCAATCGTGCCCCAAATCTCGCCCGCGTTGCCTTTCATCTCAGTCCTAGACCATCCTTCGGCAATCCATCGCGTCGCACCAATTTTCATGTGCGGTTGCCTGTCTCTCGCCAAACGCGCTTATACCCAAGATTACCAGCCTCGGTCCAGCAAGTCCGAGCCACCAAACGTAGTGCAATTGGGAATTGGACCGTTGCGGTTGCATGTGTCGTGACCGTTGTCAGCGCACTTCTACTCGAAGAACTCTCCCGACCATCTTCGCCTATATATATTACCCCACAAAAACACCGACTGCCAGCTGAACCAGTGACCGACTTTGACGACGCTCCCCAGGCCGCAATGGCCGAAAGCGCACCACCTGGAAGACCTGGCACCTTGACGCCGGAGCAGGAGGAAAAGCTGCGGGAACTATGGAAGATAACGCTCAACGTCTTTGGAGTTCAGAAATTACACAATCAGGACGAAGCTCAACCCAACGGAGCTACTAATGGCGGATCCGAACCGGCCTCAGAGACCACCAGCACCGCGCCATCAGATAAGACTGCTATCGACGCACCTGCGACACCGGAAAAGAGAAAAAAGTCGCGCCTAGGTTTCCTGCACCGCAGCAAAAAGGAGAGCGAAGGTCCAGCCCCCCCTACCTCCCCATTGGCAGCAGACGGCATTACCGATAGCCTGGATGGCGCTAATGACAAATACGGCCAGAATAAGCAATTCCGGGAAACGATAGCATCGACGTCCCCGGACGTCATTCGCTCGACGTTTTGGAGCATGGTGAAGCATGACAGTCCAGATGCGTTACTGCTGCGCTTTTTGCGCGCCAGAAAATGGGACGTCCACGCCGCGCTGATCATGGCCATTAGCGCTATGCACTGGCGCGACCAAGAATTCCACGTCGATGATGACATAATGCTGCGAGGTGAGGAAGGCGCTCTGCTCGATTCGCAGGGCAAAGCAGAAGGTGCAAACAATGCAAGCAAAGAGCGAGACGGCAAAGATTTCCTGGCACAATATCGCATGGGCAAAAGTTTCTTACACGGGTTGGACAAGGAGGGAAGGCCGATATGCGTGGTCAGGGTAAGAATACATCATGGTGGTGACCAGACGGTGAGTGCTCTAGAGAGGTATACGGTACATACCATCGAAACCGCAAGACTTTTGTTGAGAGATAATGTCGATACCGCCATGATCGTCTTCGACATGACCGACTTTTCCTTAGCAAACATGGTATGCCACGATTGATCAAAATTCGCACGCTTTCGTGCTTAACATTTCGAACAGGATTATACCCCTGTCAAGTTCATGATCAAATGCTTCGAGGCCAATTACCCGGAATCGCTTGGCGTCGTTCTTGTTCACAAGGCCCCTTGGATCTTCCAAGGTATTTGGAAGATCATCCGTGGCTGGCTCGACCCCGTGGTAGCAGCCAAAGTTCATTTCACCAGCAATGTCGCCGAAATGACCGAATTCATCGACAAATCCAAAGCCATGAAAGAATTAGGCGGTGACGAGGAATGGGAATACACATACGTCGAGCCTCGAGAAGGCGAAAACGACCGGATGAAAGACACTTCAACAAGAGACGAGATCCTAAGAACAAGGGAAAAGCTGGTAAAGGAGTATGAGGACTCTACGCTGCTTTGGATAGAAGGGAATAAGGATCAATACGAGAAAAGGAAAGACCTCGCTGCGCAACTCGCTAAGAATTACTGGCAGGTAGATCCATATATTAGAGCGCGAAGCTTGTACGATAGACTGGGAATCATGGGTCCCGACGGTGCTGTCGACTTCTACCCCAAGGAAGCCCCTAAGGAGATATCCAAAGATGACGGTGTTGACTAACCACGAGCAGTGGTACGTTTGGATCTTGCATTAGCATGAGCATACGTAATGTTTCTTGGACATATCTCAAGACATTTTTTCCGACGTGAAAGCTTAAACAAGGGCTATCTTGGAGTCGTGAGATGTTGTCACGGTACCGGCAATCCTTGCCGCGTCGCCTTTGCCAGCTCGCTCATCGCCTTATTATCAGCGTAGCGCTGGTAGATGGGTAGGAAATGCTCTTTGTCACTCGTGGTTTCTTTTACGCTCTTCCGGTTCTCGATGGCCGTCGACCACTTCCTCCACCTCCCCCACACGGTCTCATCTTCTCCTCCCTGCCCCTTCTCGGGGATGCCGAGGCCACCTTTGTAGTGGTCAAAAATCCACATTCTTACTGCCCACGGTGCCAACACAAAGTCCACTAAGCTCGGCTCTGCGCCGAAGAAATACGGACCCTCGCCATCCATCTCCCTAGCAAACTCCTTTAACCGGCCCAGAAACACCTGCCGCACCTCGAGCAAACCCTGCTTTGCTTCCTGCTCGCTCTGGCCCGGCTGCGGCTGGTACTGTAAAAACCGATGAAACGCCGGAATGATGCGACTCGTGGTGAAATCCATCCAGATGCGGCCACGTGCCCGCAGGTAGGGGTCCTTAGGCCGCAGGCTCGGCCCGTGATCGCCGTACACGTCCTCCAGGAACTCGAGCACCACATTGCTCTCGTACAGGGGCTTGCTGTCGTACTCGAGCGTGGGCACGAGGCCCCGCGGGTTCAGCGCCAGCAGCGACTGTGGCTTGTGGTACGGGTTAACTTCAATGTACTGGTAGGGGATCTGTTTCTCTTCAAGCACGAGCCAGACGCGCTGCACGAAGGGGCAGAACCAGCCCGCGTAGAGCTTAAGCTGCTGCTCCGTCCTGTGGGCGTTGACTGTTTTGGCGGCGAGCCCGGAGGCGAAGGGGTGGAGCTCGGCGTCGGGATGGCCGTTTTGCTGGGCCATGGTAGATCAGTGGACGTGCTTCTGAACGCGAACTGAAAATGGTGAATTCGAATTTAAATAGTCATTAACTTTACGCAATGATTGTAAACTGAATTGATGATTAATTGACATGATCATAATAAAATGACGTTGTGCGGGGGATCGCCACCAGGCCAGTGAGGTAGCCGCCGGAGGCATTGGTAACGTTCCCTGTCACCCTGTTCAACCCTAATTGGGCTTCACATTTTGGATGGAATTTGTCAACAATTATCACAAGCTACCCAGCCCGGAAGACACAGCAACCAAAATCACGAAACAGCGCTATGCCCCAGACGTACACGTGCAATTGCGAAAGGAGGCAATATCATCAGCTTAGGGTTTTGAAAAGTCCTCCTTGATCAAATCTGCCCCTTTTTCGGCTACAGCATAGGTTGAACTCATGATGTTGCCTGATAGCGCGTTAGCGTAGGTAGTCTCCTACGGACACCTTAGATACGGAACGTACCAGAGACGTGACTTGGAAACACGCTCGCGTCTATAACGCGAAGACCACGAACGCCCTTTACCCTCAATCTCTCATCAACGACTTGGCCCATTGAACAGGTGCCAATCAGGTGGTACTGTGTGCTAATGTGGTTGCGCACAAACTTGATTCGGTCGTCTTCTGTCTCCAGGCTCGTCTTCACAGGCGGGATGATCCTCTCTGCCAAGCTCTTCTTTAAAACAGGGGTCTGAGAGACTTTGTCCAGCCAGCGCATACCAGCTGCAAGGATACGGACATCTATCTCGTTTCGAAGGTATCCGGGATCAATCCGAGGTGGTTTGCTCGGGTCCGAAGTTGTGATGTGCACACTGCCCCTCGAGAGAGGATGCTCCAGACACATGAGCAGAGATATTCGATTTTTGCCGTCCGGAGGTTTGCTAAAGAATCCAACTTGATCACCGCCGGAGGAAGTATCGAGCTGGCAAGGAATGCAGAAGGTCTGGAGATTTGCAAAAGTCGGATCACTTAGCTGGTCTACGATGCCTTGCTCCTGTTTCTTCTCGAATGGTGTCTTTGCGAGAGAGTTCTCTTTAACGGAGGATAGGATGTTGTCGAGCTCTTCCAGTGAAACGATTGAGGAAACAGAAGCAAAGCCCATGCACATACCTGGACTTCCGTATGGCCCTCGCTGGGTTTCGTCGTATACCTTTTGCTGCGCAGCCTGAAATTCCGCTTCGTGAATGGCATCCATCGATACAACTCCATCAGCACAGTCAAATAGCATTCCCCCGAGAACATGATCCTGAAAGTTGGCGCCAACGGATACGTTCTCAACAACGCAGTCGAGTCCTACAGAAGAAAGGATCTGGGTATCTCCGATCCCCGAAAGTTCCAACAACTGGGGTGACTGGATGACACCTGTGCTTAGAATAACCTCATGTGCTGCGAGTACTTCGTGCTTCTTCCCGTCATGAACGAACTCTACACCGACAGCTATCGGGCTTCCAGCTCCACTTTGCTCAAGCAGCACCCTAGAGGCAAGCGCTTCCGTCAATACCTTTAGGTTTGGCCGTTCTAGGTTCGGCCGAAGGTATCCAGTAGCCGAGTAGCTTCGGTTCCCTTTGTCATTGGTCCTATCTACGGCTCCCAGACTGCTGTAGAAACCCAAGTGATCTCCGCTCCATGCATCAACCAGGGAGTTCTTCGTCCCTGTCACTTCAAATGCAGCAGCACAGAAGTCATCCTCAAATGGCATGCGGTAATCGTTGAAACTCGTGTGGATCGGACCATCGGTTCCATGATACTGCTCTATCTTCGCGTATGGCATGATCTCAGGGTCCACATTGCTGTAGCTGCTGTCCGGAGGATCGAGGGTCTGGTGTTTCTTAAAGTATGGAACCATCTTTTCCCACGTCCAATCATCACTTTCAACAAGCGAGCCCCAGAGGTCGTAGTCCCTTTTCGATCCTCTCACGTACATAAGATAGTTGATTGCACTTGACCCACCAAGGACTTTGCCACGGGGCATGGAATACGTCTTGTTGCCTGCATTTGGCTGAGGTGTGCTTTGCATCATCCAGTCATACTCCGGTTTGCCGATCAGTTGAGGGTATGCTGCTGGAGTTGAGATCTTTTTGTCATCCATGCGATTTTGCCCAGCTTCAAGCACAGCAACCTTTACTGCAGGGTTCTCTGTAAGACGAGCAGCAACCACCAGACCTGCTGAGCCGCCACCAACTACAATATAGTCATACTGTTCAGAAAGAAATTCATTTACATTACACAATACAGGGCCAGAAGAGCTGTGCACACCATTGGTGCCGTTTATTGCCATTGCTAAAGCTCGTAGGAAAGATGGAAGATAGAGTATTGATAGAAGTAATGTATTAAGAAACTGGATAAGGCATCACTCACATAACATCTTCGGTACTCATATGTATATGTTCCTTTGCATGAGCGAACCCCGCGTTCTGGTCAAGCCCTACGAGCTATCAACCAACTATGTTAGTTCCCAGGGCCAGCACCCTGTTCCGATCTACCGAAGCATTGTCACATTTCATTGGAGTAGATTCCACGCAATATTTCTGACCTTGCATAAAGCCGTAGGAAGGATCTCAAAAGTCCATTATTTTCTTTGAGGAAGCTGCAGCCAAGTAGTATCGTTATTTTAGCACGAAGTGATCTATGGAAGTGTCACACAATTCATCTGAAGAATTATCAAAGCCGTGGCTACTGTTCAGGAAGCTGAAGAGCTACTGGAGGTCGCGGCTGAGCCCCGCAGAGGGGTTCCCGCAAGCTGCAGATCATAGGGCGATGAATAGAGTCTGGATGTAAGATCGACTAAGTTAAGACTATCTTACCAATGAAGAGTAGGCATTTTACGACCTTTGGTCTAGGGGAACACAAATATCAGTATCCGTTGCATCAAAAGGCAACTTACCCTGACACCGCAGAGCTGGGCGTTGCGAGACAGCGATGTACCTACGTGTCGGCCAGTACTGCAAATGCCCTTCGGGTACGGATAATCCAGTATTTTATCCAACATGATAAAGGCCAGTTGATTTTGACTGAAAACTACTTTCTTCACGTGCAGTAGCTCCTAAGAACCCTCATGTCCGCAGCGTCTAGCAAGAGGAGCTGATGATGCTTGCGCATCAAGCCATACCAACAGGTCATTCTGACATCCTGTGCAGTACAGGGGCGTGCTGATGAATTCTTTGCCTCAAGCTCTCACTTCCTGATAGTCGCAGGCTAATCAATCTCGACTGTTTCAATGGTCTTGTCTCCCTTCTTGTATCCAGCATGTTTGGACACAGTCTTTGTGCTTGCTCGCCTCTCTTGTTTCCTGAGCTTAGCAAGATCGGATCTAGTCTCGTCGCCAGCAAGCAAGCTCCCCATAATAGGGTCGAGGTTGCCTTGTGCGGTTGCTGCCAGCTGTCGTGTGTGTTTTCTTGTTGAGATCTCGCCACGTGTTAATTTCGAGGTCACTTCTCCTGAACACGGTTCATTCACGGCCATTCAATTGGGTAGCAGAAGAGAACCATACCTTGAGTTACTTGAGGTAGTTGCCCACTGCTGACCGCTCCAATTGTCAAGTCTGGGATGGGTTCTTCAGGCATATCGAGCTCCTCACGGCGATTAAATTCAGCTGAAAACGAGTTAATCTATATGCCAGTATCACACTCAGAGCACCAAGGCTACTTACCAAAACCGGCTTCGAGCTCCGCGCTAGTAAGTAAAAGGTAGGTCACCTCCACACAATTCCTGCTCGGAGAATAACCATTCCTGAACTGAGTGTGGGGTATGAACCGCGACAAGGGCGTAAACTTCCATTCTGGACGCCATATAAAAAAGAACAGCTTACGCTGATACCCATCCGGCGATCCAACTTCTTCACCAGCCCTGCCTAAAAGACGGTCAACTTGCAAGTTTTTGAGGTTCGATTCAGATGAAACCTCGATTTGACCAGAGTCGCCTATGAAGTCCGATAAGGCTGGCCGGTTTTCTGCTTGTTGAAGCCTCTTGGACTGTTGGTTGTAGTAGAACAGAATGACATGGGTTACGCCGTTGATATCTTGTACTTGTTGGTCAAGTCTGTCTGAATTCGTGTACGTGCATGCTGCTGGCACAGCATTTGTTGTTGCTTGGGTTGCTGGAGGCCAGCCCATCTTTGCTTCTTGAAGTTCCAGTTGTGATTTGTACCACTGAGCATGAAGCCTTACCGCCGCCGATATTGCATGTCTCAGCCATATTTGTGCCCCTTTGCTACCATTCTGAAGGCGACGGAACGCTGTTCTGTTATGTTTCTTAAGCTCCTCTGCCACGACAGCGTCCGATCGTTGTTTGTGCTCAATATTTTTAGTGCCAATGTAAACTGTCCATCCAGGGAAATCCCTCATCATGGTGTTAAGCCATTTCGTCCGGATGTCCTCCCATTTCTTCCGGTCGAGGCCGAAGAATTGTGTAAGACTTGACTTGCATGTGGGAGAATGCTTTCTATCATACGGCTCGTCCATCGGATCCGATAGCATCGCTGAGCCTTGGTCAATCTCAAACATTGCGATGTCGTTGTACTTGCTCGATATCTCGGAAAAGACAGTCTCACTGGATGGAACAGTGACGTTTGACCATATTTTGCTTGTTTCCGACTTACTCGATCTCCGCTACAGCAGCCAGGAAGTGTGAATACGAAGGTGAATTGAAAGTTATGATGTGAATGAGGTGTGGTGGGACAGGCATTAGATGGGGCGTTGCCAGTGGAAAGTCATGTGGGGCGTGAAGATGCTAGCTATTTCACCTAAGCGCTCCGGCTTCATGCAATTCCATTTAGCACATTGGTTCGCTTTGCTCGGCCTCTTGCGAGTGAGGTCAAGGTGGCTGTTGTAGTTCTTCCGTTTTGTCGATTTTCTTCAGTAGAAACGTGATTGAAGCATCTCTGGCCCTTTCCAATGCCCTCAGGCGCTGGAGTGGCAGAATGCTATAATCAATGCCTTTGGTAGGTGTCACGTTGGCGTGGGTCGGAGGACCGAGTGGTTCATTTGACCCTTCTTGAGCCACGTTCGCAGTTTTCTGCGTAAGAAGAGCCCGCAAAGTGATTATACTCTGGTCTCTTTCTCCAAGTATTATTCCTAACCTCTGCTTTTCATGCTCTTCCGTTTCTAAGCGACGTCTCTTTGCCTCCTTCTGTGCTACAGCTGTCTTCCATTGATGAATGGCCTTTTTCGCGCAAGTCTCAATGTGGGTAAAGCGAACAGGGCCGAGGAGCACTCCACCGTACCACCGAGCTACTACAACTGCTCCTTCAACATTTTCCGTCTCTAACACTTTCTCAAGCCGCTTTCCACCGTACTTCTCTCCATCGTCGTCAGAGCCAGTGATAAAGAGCTGTTTGGGTCCAGATGGGCCCGAGCGGATAAAGGGCTGTTGACTCTGCCGACGCCAGGCAAGGATTCGATGGGAAGCCGACTCGAACTCCTTCGTCTTCTGCAGAGTCTTAGAGGGAACGGTAGTCGAAAAATGGGCGATAAAAGTGGACGACCGGTCGTAGATGGAATCGGACTGGAAAACACCCGAAACGTCGGGATCATCAGCTACTGGGGATGGTGTGCGTTTGCGTTTTTGAGACATTGACACTCGAGCTCAAAACCATTGGCATGATGGATTGATGACCGAAGGCGTAGCTACCTAACGTAAGCTTCTGGCTATCAATCTGTTGCCCAAGCTCAATCGCTTAGTCATGTTCCAAACATTCATCCGGTGACATCAGTGGAGCACCCCCTGCTAGCTTCTCCTTCACCCTTGCCCCTTCAGCGGGGACGAGGTCGTTCATTAACCCGAGCCTCTTGTTTTTCCCTCTGAGTTCCAAACCATCTTTAGATATGCCGAAATTCATAATGCGGGTTCGTGTCTTGCAGCGCAGTACTTATGAGGGGTGTTCCCGAATTGTTGTGGTTCACGCTCCGACTCATATCAAACCTCGTCTGAACTGTGGCCATGTACTGGCTTCCGATTGTTTGCATCGTAGCATTTGTCCCTGCGATCTTGACTCAAGTCACGTTCAATCCTCAAAATGTTGTTCAAGGTAGCAGTAGTTATCCGTCTGCCACCAGTCTCAATATCTCAACCTTGTTTAACAACCGCGCCTTTGGCATGAGTCCGGGTGATGCTAACTTTGATGGCATTGGGAGTAAGTTTATTTCCATATCTGTGACTGAGAGCTCTAGACTTCACCTGCGACGTCATCCTCCGCAGGACGGAAGAGCATAGGGATCGAATGACTGAAATAACTCCCCCTAAACCGGCGCCCAGGTTAAAGAGAGATATCTCTGTGTATGGCATGACAATTCTGAGCGGTTTCCCTAGAGTTGGGCTGCAGGGGCCTGCATGTGAATGTCTCCAGAGGAAGAATTCTTCGTCTAACATGCTCTAGGTGGCTATCCAGCACAGTATTTACCGCCGTCAAACTTTACATATAACGGAGTTCTCTTCGACTTTCCCCAATACACGCCAACCGGAAATGACAATGCCCTGGCGCAAGGTCAGACTATCCAAGTGCCCAATGGGAGGTACGTGGGTGTACACATGATGGCAGCCGCTGAGCAAGCCATCGCAACCGGTTCCATCAATGCTATGTACAACGACAACACCACCACGTCCGGTCCTGTCCTTGTCAAGCCTTTCTGGGACTGGCCTTATCCCTACGGAGGAGACATAATTTTTCCGTACTACTTGACAAATTCGAGCGTAGATTTCAACAAGTCCATGATCTTTCAAACCATCAATTGGCTTGATTCAACCAAGGAGCTTACCTCCATTCAGTTGCCCAACGTCTCTTCTGGCGCCGCAAACAGTCCTGGAGGCGCATCGGAAGGCACACGCTTGCATCTTTTCTCCGTCTCGCTTATTCCAGCCCAGAGCGATGGCAAGGACATCAGTTTGGAAGTGCAGTATGCCCGGTCAACGCAAATGTGGCTGGAAGGCACAAATAAAACACAAATCATCGAAGTCACTGTCAACAACGTAGGCACGGAATGGTTACGTGCTTCGAACAAAGTCCAGATCACGGTTGCCGCGCAAGGTTACACAACGGTTTCTCCAGGAATAATCAACAGGTTGCGGCCTGGCGATCAAGCAGTTGTTCAGATCGGCGTTGTCAATACAAATGGAACCGCTCTTGGATCCACTGGAAATGCGACGGTCCAAGTGTTGGGAGCTGGAGTCAGTAGCACACCGTATTCGTTCAATGCAACGTACGGAATTGTGGACTATGATGCCTCTTTCGATTCCATTTACGCACACGAAGCGCCCATGTGGTACAAAAATGCAAAATACGGCGCTTTTATACACTGGGTAAAGCAAGCTCCCTTTTTCCAAAGTGTTGCCAGCTTACACATTTCAGGGTGTTTACAGTGTGCCGGGATGGGGAAATCGTGGTAACAACGAGAGCTATGCCGAATGGCAAGTACATCGGAATATCTAGCGGAGTGAGCTTTGTTATTGACGATCTACAGGTACTGGTGGGACATGAACCTCGGACCTAATACGAGCGAGCGCACTTACGAGTATAATCTTGCTACTTACGGACCAAATCATGTCTATGATGATTTTATTCAGAACTTTACTGCTTCAGTGTTCAACCCTAAGGAGTGGGTAGATCTTTTCAATGATGCTGGTATGGAGTACTTCGTTCAAGTATCCAAACATCACGACGGCTACGCAATCTTCGATCTCCCTGCCAACGTCTCACAAAGGACTTCGGTAGCTCAGTTTCCGCATCGAAATCTACTGCAGGACCTTTTTGATGCTGCTGCCCAATACCAGCCGCAGCTCCATCGAGGCACATACTTTTCTCTCCCGGAGTGGTTCAATCCAGCATACGCCGAATACGGTTTCGGTCAATGGCCAGGAGGTAATGCAACAAATCCATACACCAATCAAACTCTCCCGTACACCGGCTTTGTGCCGGTTGACGACTATATCTCTGACGTCATTTTACCGGAGATGCAAACGCTTGCGAATATGGGCACAGAGATTATGTGGTGTGACATTGGAGGACCAAACATGACAGCCGAGTTCGCCTCCAATTGGTTCAATACAGCAGCTCAGACAGGCCGTCAAGTCCTGATGGACAATCGGTGTGGCTTGCCTGGAGATTTCGACAGCCCTGAATATGCAAAATACGCTGCTGTGCAGGTCCGCAAGTGGGAATCGAATCTAGGAATGGACCCGTTCAGCTATGGTTACAACAGAGATACGCCGAACTCAGCCTATTTGTCGCCGCAAGGAATCGTCACCAGCTTGGTGGATATCGTAAGTAAGAACGGAAATTTCTTGCTCGACGTTGGCCCCACCGCGAACGGAACGATCATTTCAATCGAACAGGACAATCTGCGAGCAGCCGGTACCTGGATCAAAGGTCATGCCGAAGCAGTTTTCAATACAACATACTGGTATGTCACTCCGGAGGAGGGCTCTGCAGTACGATTCACCCAAAATCCGAATGCGTTCTACATCACCACTCTTTATCCACCCAACGCGACGCTCACGCTGAACTCACCGGTGCCCTACTTGCCTGGGGACAATATCACCATAGTCGGAGGGAATTTGAGTGGTAGCGTTGTTCCAGCTCAGCTGCTAGGCAACGGAAGCCTTCAGATGACGATAAGTGATGCCATGAGATCAGCTGATCAGTATGCATGGGTTTTTAAGATACCCTATGGTGGAGTGGAGTCGGCAAACCTCATCACAAAAACCAGCGCGAACTCGACCGGCGCCAGCAATTCGAATCAATCTAACCAGACCGCACTACGCAGTGCAACTGGCGGTGGAGGAGGTAGTCCGACCGTGACTTCTGCAGCAAATCAGCCTAGTCGAACTGCACTGCGCAGTGCAACGGGTGGTCAAGGAGGCAGCGAGAGTCCAACAGCAGCAAGCCAGCCCAGTGGAGCCACTAGCAGTGCGGGGTCTTGCATGACATCTCGAGTCCTTAAAAGTGTGGTGATTTTGCCCCTAATCGTCGGCCTTCTCCTTTATTAACGGGACTTTGGAAAGAGCGTAAGTACGGCTATCATCTGTACACCTAATAACCAAAATCTTTGTACGCTGTATCAGCCAACATCCGTTTGCAGGATTGATGTAGTGCCGACACCAATACTATTGGGATAATTGCAAGCCTGTGGAGTGTTAGAGCATTCCACATCATAATAAATGATTGGCCCACCACAACATACTGCTTCTAGTAAGCGTTGTAGCGCCACAAAGCCAATGCCAGTTTCTTGACTTTGATCACTTCTCAGCACCATACTGACTGACTAGCTGTTCCCTTTCTGATCCGTGTTGGTGCCATTAAGTCAAAGGTCTGATCTTACTCACGGGACAGGAAGTGCCCTGTCAGATGGATATCCCCGCTTTCGTGCCTTTTGGGACAGTGTCCGATTTTGGTCAGGAAGAGCTTGCTTCCTCACCGGTGAAATATGCGAGTACAGTACGTATGAAACCTTATCGTTTCTGTGGCAGAAAGATGTTCTCGACCGAACGCGCAAACAAGCATTACCTGGGCACGACTTTGGTCCTGATCTTCTTATCAGCGGGGACCCATTGATCACGTATTCAATTGGGTTTACATCGTCGAAGTGTAAGTGATAGATAGCGCGCGTTTAATCGGAGAGAATTTCGGAGACTTCAAACCCATTTAAGTGCGATTGATAAAGAATCAATACAATTTAACGAGCGGGAAAGGATCCCTTTCGCCGCATCTTTTTAAGATTACTCTCGATACATTGACAATAAATTTTCTTCCCGTTCCTATGTGATATCCAACAGTTTTCATCGGCCGCAATCCGGGGTCACCGCATGAATGTCCATGATTCAGATAAATATAGTATCTATAAATCCACAGGAGGCCATTGCCCCGTTTCTCCCCGAGACCAGACGAAAGAGGCAATTTATGCGACTGGTAGAATTTAGACCACATCCAAGCACCATATGAAGGCACGCTTCAATGCTGGGTGCTTGCCTCAGAATCTCGGCATTGCACTGGCGAAACAGTGCCAGTCCGGTGAAAAATATCATGGCCTCATGTCGGAAAGGCAAGGTATTGGTCATTCTCCCGTTGGCGTGGAAAGCACAGCGTTTGCAGATTAATGAGCGGTTTTCCAAGTCTTTACTTTTTGTAATCAGGGACCTTTCTCGCCACTTTGTCTTTCCCCCGAGGTCCTTCTGCAAAAGGGAGATCTTTCTGAAACTTGAGAATTGTCTCTTTTAGCCATCTCCCTTCGACTGTTGCCTCGCCTTGGAATGCTTTCCATGCCAACTTGACTGCCATGCCACCTATATGCAGAGATCCTGCGTCAAGCTTTTCTCTTATGGAAAGATGGTAAGGTACAATACGAGCGATATTCAGCGCCGCGTTATGAAGACGCTTCAGATAGTGCTTTTGATCTGCAACTACCTCAAGATGGCGGGGAGCGGTAGGGCCGAGATCCAAAGGGAATACTCGAGGGTCCAGAGATTCCTGACGAACGACCGTCAGGGCAGCGGGGGGAATCGTCGTCACGCTCGTCATCAAATCCAGGATATGAATGTGTGTGGAGAAATACAGCATCATCGTGGTAGCATCAGCGGCGGAGCCACTGAACGTGCCGGTCGTTATCGGAAGTTCGTCTCCGCTTGATGGACTGGAAAGGTACTCGGACGGGGTTTTGGACCTTTCGCTCATCACATCGCGCAGATCTTCACCCCACTCCTGGCGCCAAATTCGAAGCTCCCCAAGCAGCGCTTTGCCCTCTTTTAGAATACTTGTCCGTAATTCCAGGGCTGAGGCATTTTGATCGTTGTTAAATAAATGCAACAGCTCATCTCGTCGATTAAAGAGAGCGGGACAATCTGCAAGAATGTTCAACAGGTCTTCATCTGTGTTCTTTTGAATGGCGTCCGACCGCCATTCAAGGGTCTTCCATTCCCGTCGGGCTAAGATGCTGGGAATTGAGGTATTCAGCGAACCAAATATCAGCATGCGTCGAAGACCCTGGAGAATTTGTCTTGAGAAAGGGTCCTGATGCGCCTCTGGTCCACGTAATTCGAGCAATTTCTCCATGCCCCGAATGTGCATTAGCCAAGAGAATTGGCTGGAAGGGACAAATGTTTCCAGTAAACCCAAAGTGACAACACACAGCAATACATCGTCAGATCTAGCTAGTTCGGTACCCAGAGCCTGGTTAAGGGCTTTCAATGTAGACCCGTACAGCCGGTAGCCTTTCTGTCGGGTACCGTCGTCTTTATGCTGGTGTCCAAAAAAAGTTGTTGCGAGAGTCAGCAGGGCATCGTGCAACAGTCCCTGTCTAGGATTCTGTCTGTCCAAATCGACAGTCTTAATAGCCAAATAGACGGGGCCACCACGAAGTAAAAACTTGGTTGTGTAAGCTATACAGAAATCATCTCGAAATGCAGCGAGATGCGGTGATTTGGGCACGTCCAGCGCTGCTCCTGTCATCCGCAAACTTTCAGGATCTCCAGATCGCTGTTTACGGGCCGATTCCGCTTTTTTGCGTGGAATCTTGGTGAAGGTGCGGGTCGAATCTATAAAGACCGTCCCACGTACGCCGCTACATTCCAGACCATGGCGCTCGCAGCGCGCGCAGATGGGCTCCCTTTCATCTAGCGGATCGTTGAAAATGAGCCCTTAATTGACATGCCAAGGAGCGATAATGTGCTTACCGCACTTTACCTTCCGGCGCCTACAAGCCGAGCATCCTCCACGCAAGTTAGCTTCTGGTTAGAGGCAAGGCAAACCACAACGACATACCTTTACTACGACCTGCAACATTGACCATGCTGTTCACCGGAATCCTTTACAGATGATTATTTGGATTAGTCGAACAAGGTTGCATTGGGACGGAAGCAGTACAAGAAATGACCCGCATGTGGTGATGCGACCCCATATGGCCCATTTGTAATGAGTAGGGCATGACTTTGCCACAGGTTCAAGCTGGACATTGGCAGGGTAAGAAGAGTAGCTATTATGCTGTCAGGGATACTCGCGCAATGAGCCCGATCGGGGAATGCCGAAAACCCACCGCTTGTCGACTTTCCCTTGCCCAACCCCAATTTACTCGACGTTTGTTGTAATAACCAGCCTTGCTCTGAGCAGATTCGTTCACTGACGCGTAAGCAGCTAACATAGCCGTTTTGTATCATGAAAGAGCCGGAATCTATTTAAACGTGCAGGCCAGCAGTGCGCTTGTATGTACTGTGCTCGCCGACCTCCTTACCCAAATGCCCACCATCCGGAATCCGACATTATGTCACTATTAGTCATTTCACTTTTGCAGCGGAGCTGAAGACTTGTGGCCCTGGAAAATGGCCTGATAACCGGCATTGAGGCTATCTCCAGCTCTTCTGCCGAGCCAGGGGAGAGTAAAAGCAATGTGATTGACACCAACGAGACCTTGATGCCTGGCTTCATGGGCTACTATGCTCATATTTCAAGCTTTCCAAAAAGACCGAAAGACTAACCGACAGCAGCTCAGATCCCTTACTCATTAAGGCGTTACTGAGGGTGGATACCCGCTTTGGAAATCCAGTAACTTCCTGGAGCATTCAAGCAACCAGTTCCTGATGTTTGCTCTGCCTGTCTCTTGCTTCCGCCTCTGGCTGTTCTATAGCCGCATGCATGTTTCACGTTCGACAGGGAATTTTGCTTGTGAATGAGACATTGGGCAGCAAAATAATCATACCTGGTCTTACGTCCGAGCAAGCAACAGAACTGGTATCTCTCATGCACCTTACAGGTGTGCCTTTTCTCGTAGGAAATGGTTCCAACACTCTGGCTGCGGTACACATACCCCAAGCTACCTCCATAGAGAGGGATTTAAAACTACCAGGAAGGCGCCGGGCTCGGTAATGAAGAGGTGTCTCGAAGTGCTGCTAGTCTGGCAGCGTAGCGTTTCCGATTGGACGATCGCGCCTAATTGAGAAGTAGAGAAGGCTGGTATGATACCTATTACAAGAAACTCGTCGGGATATACCAGGCTGCCAAGGCTCTGGATGGCGTTTGGATCGGCCGAATGCCCGCCGATCTTGAAAAAATAGGGATAGCAGTGGACGTCAAATCTAATTCCCGATGCTTGACGTTGCATGCACTGAGACGCACGGCTGATTATAACTGAGCAAACACCAATAGGTAGGGTGAAACAATTATACATTTCTTCATTAGCTAGAGTTACCCCCGCAGACTGAATATGTGATTCGTATAGCTGAATTACAGGGTCTTTGTAACATGAAGAACGCTGAGTGCAATGGCTGGCAGAAGTTGCCGTGGTGAAGCTGTGAGGACTCGATTTGTCCATGAGAGGCATGACTTAGGGCAACAGAACCAGGTACCTGAAGTAGAGACCATTTTGGCTCCGCCAAGGGAAATCTCTAACTGCAAATGCGCAGACTTACTGTGCATGACAGTGTCACCAGAGTGTAATAGTCCATGTGAGCGGAGATATGTTGAACAATGTCAAACTTGCGTGCAGCTGCGTAATGCGTGCTGTCGCATTCTTTGAAAAACGCTGGTGACCAATTCGTTTGAATGGTTCCCACATTGTGGTCGGTTTAAGGATCCACACAATATCAAAGAGCACAGCTACCTACCTGGTAAGCGTCAATTTGTTGTTGAGTTGGATGGGAAACAATCTAGAAAGGTACCAGAGACCCCACCATTCATTATGACGCAACCTCAAACGCGTCTCATGTGTTACCTGACGTGGCAGGCGCCTCAATAGCACACTACAACACAGACACTAACATAATAATATCAATGAGTTTTATATACATTCTATCAAACTCCGGCCTACCTAGCGCAACCACCTGCATCGAAAACTCTCAAGATAGGCCGCAAACACAAAACCCACCGGCAAGGGAAAGCTGGGAAGAAGAACAACAGAGGCGAACGGGGAGATTGGTCTGCTATCATGGGTCAAGAAGCTTCGTCTCCCGTAGACGAGAGCGTCCCGACCCAGACGCTGAGCAGCAGAACAATCTCGGCCTTGGCAGATTACATAAAAAGCGGGAAGGCAAAAAGGATTGTGGTGATGGTAAGCCAAAATACAAGACTCGACGGTGCGGTACTTTATTAATCTGGGACGCTGTTCAGACGGGAGCAGGCATCTCTACTTCAGCTGGAATCCCAGACTTTCGGTCGCCAGACACGGGACTCTATGCCAACCTTGCTCGTCTCCAACTTCCAAACCCCGAAGCGGTTTTCGATATCTCGTATTTCAGAAACAATCCTCTCCCCTTCTACACACTCGCACGTGAGCTCTACCCCGGACGCTATCGACCGACTATAACTCACTCATTCATTTCGCTCTTGCATAAGAAGGGGTTATTGCTTCGCTTGTTCACGCAGAACATAGATTGCCTGGAGCGTGAGGCTGGTATACCAGATGACAAAATTGTGGAAGCACATGGTAGCTTTGCGACACAACGATGTATTGAATGCCGGAAGCCATATCCGGATAGGGATATGAAAGAGCATGTGAAGAACATGGACGTACCAAGATGTCAGGCAAGCAACTGTGACGGCCTGGTGAAGCCTGATATTGTGTTCTTTGGAGAGCAACTACCAGCCAAATTTTTTCAAGAAAGAGAAACACCAGCCTTGGCAGATCTCTGCTTCGTCATGGGAACTAGTTTGACAGTACAACCGTTCGCCAGCCTACCCTCTTTTGTCGAAGCACGGGTTCCGCGAGTTTTGATCAATCTTGAACGAGTTGGAGGACTGGGGAGTCGCGGCGATGATGTCCTTGTGTTGGGCGACTGCGACGCCGGCGTGAGAAAAATCGCCGAAGCATGTGGATGGCTGAAAGAATTGGAGGCAGAATGGGCTTTAACAGGGGCAGAAACCACAGAAGCAAAGACTGGTGCGGATGCTGAGGCGTCAGAAGGGAGCACTCCTAAGGACAAAGACGCCGCTTTGGAAGCCGAAGTCGACAAATTGACGAGAGAAGTTGACGAGACGCTCAAATTGTCATCAAACCACATCGAGAGGGTAAAGGCAGAACACGGAGGGGAGAGATTACCAATCAATGGACGGAAAGCTGAGGAATACACTGGACAAAAATTGAAGGAAGCTTACCAAAAGAAAGACCCTGAGAGTGAAAAAGAAAAGCATTATGCGACTCTAAAAAATGGGGATAGTAGTGAGCCTACAGCGGACAAGATTGAGCAAGAGGTCACAAATCCTAGCGGATGTAACGGCTTAGACCATGTCTATCCACATATAAAGTCCGCACTCTAATGTATTGCCAACTTCGAAGTCTAACTGTCCTCGATCGGTCCAGGGAACGAGGCTCTGAACGGGTACATAGGAAGCATTCTACGTGGAAATTGGGGATTACATTCATAGGAACTCTATTGGCCAGGTATCAAGTGTCTCAGCTGCGGTAACATCGCAAAGGATGAGTGTAAAGCAGCTACGAGTCGACCATACACGAAGCAGCCTGCATTCGATGTCGGTGTAAGTGGCTCTGGGTTCCAATCGTACTTACCTTAGAGAAAGCGAGAATGTCCATTTTGAGATAGTTCGGCCTGTCCCTGCAAGTGAACAACGACGCCCCAATCGACGAAGGTGAGTCAATGGGTTCTCCATTTGCAAGAAGCATACTTAGATGCATTTCAGGTGACTTCTGTGTCATATGAACCACAGAATCCTAGTATTCGTACAGTTCTGCGTGATCGTAAACCGAGCGGGAGATCACGAATGAGAGGCGCTGCGGATGAATCGCTTGCCTGTCGCATGAGCTTTTATCCGAATCCACGGCATGGACAGTCAAGCTGGACGTGTCGAAGAATTTTGTAGGGTACTGAAGGCAATGTCGCCGATTTAAGGGAACCAGTCAGACGGCATCGGTGATTGTTGATGACTCAAACGTATACCGACGATCCGTTGGAGAGTTTCTTTTCACAACACTATCCCCTACACATATCCCAGTCAATGGGCTCTTCAGCATCGTTAGGGCAAGAGTCACCGATAGCCTGTTCATAAGTTGCAAGTCAACCAGCGAGCTCCTCCGCAACCGAACCCTTCGTTGGAATGAACTGTCATCATGTCCAGCGAGTTTGACCCTTTCTGTCATTCTCTAGTTACCCAATGAACATACAGGTTGGCAACCGATATATGTCCAATGCCCAATAAGGACGGCGAATGTCTTTCCAATTAGAAGGGTCCATCAAGTTTGCGGGCACGGGTACATCTTCCCACTTGGTGTCAAAGCCGGCTTCGAATAAATCCATTTCCGACACCTGAAAAGTGGATCAGTTGCTTGAGGTTTCTAAAGGCCAGAACACGTCAGTAACTCCGCACCTTTGTATAAACATCGTAACAGATCTGTCTGTCTGCACCCAGGCCGTTGTAGAAGCTGAATTTTCCCCCTTCGCCATCTCTTCCACCAGCGGGATCAAGCAATCCAATAACATGTTCGGAGAAGAAATCTTTCAAGGCCTTGTAGTCTTCGGCAAATGTATCATAGTAGATGCCATCAAACATAATACCATCCTCAATGAGCTTTGGCACGATGTCCTGCCATCGACCCTCATGTATCACGACACCAGGCTTGTGAAACCATCCCCTTTCCCGCATCTGCTGTATGACCTGGGGATGAGCCTCAATGATATGGTGTGTTCTTGGTGAGTGGGATTGAATAGCGGTGTCGACAATCCCCATTCCATGACCAACATTGAGAGCTCGAAGCCCTTCGACTGGTAAAAGAATCTCGGCATGTCGGTTCATGATTGTGGTTTCCCAAGACATCATCACAGCATTAGCGGAATCATCCAGCAGTTTATCTTGGGTGAAAGTCAGTGCAGAACGGAGATAGGTATTATTGTCCAATGAGACGTCATCTGTCGCCTGGGACGCTGCAACGTCTTCCCTGTGATCCACGCGTGCTTCAGGTATAGATGGCTCAGTCTGATGTTGTTCCTTCCCCATGGGCTCAGTTGCAGGTTGAGTCGCGCCGCTATCTTCTTGCACATCTTCATCATCCTCGCCGTCGCTGAGGGCCTGATACTCATCTAACCTACCAAACAGCAACTCAGCTCTTACTCCAGCATCAACCAAGACATTGTAGAGTGAACTGAGACCTAGTCTTCGAGCAATGCATCCAGGTGTCTCATTGTTCTTGTCTAGATCGTTCCAAATCGCCCCGTTTTGCAGCAATAACTTCACCGTTTCTATTGCTGCCTCTTCCTCTGTAGATGGGGCAGTTTCTGGATTTCCATTGGTATTCCCAAATGGTCTTTGAATTTCCTCTTCATCAATCTCGCAAGCCGCTATCGCTGCATGGAGTGAGGTAAAGCCTGTTTCTGCATCCTGTACGTTGGCAGAACCGTCACGGAGGAGGTCTGTCAAGGCTTTTAAGTCATGGTTCGATGAGGCAAGCAGGATCGATTGGGTCAAGAGGTCAATTTCTCCGGTCGTATTCGCTTCATCCATAATGCGAAAATGCAGCAGTCGAAGCTGTGAATTAGGGCAATATGTGTAGCTGGGCGAGGGTCAGAAAAAGCCCCAAATTGCTTATCGATAAGAAATGTTTCCACTGATCCGATTTAGGAAAATTGTAAACATTCAGTTCGATACTCATCTCACTGACGAGGCAAGTCTCCGACACGAATGGCTGTGAAATGGTTTATTACTCGCTTTTGTTGTAACAAGCAACTCATTAGCTGAAGACTTAATGATGTTGAGTACCCCTTCAGTTCTTAATATCAGTCACCCGTGTATTTAACCCACCACGCAGCTAGTGTCTATTGCGGACTCGGACTTCAGATGCAATTGGGAGCTTCCGAGGCATGAAGCTGGGCTGGATCCAAGTACAGTAATCAAGTTTTTGTTCTCTTGTTTAGCTCTTCTTTTCTCATGTTCTGGTAAGTTAGAAACTGGATGCTTAGGAAGATTATCCGCTGTTCTGAAGATTCCCAAGATTGCTCACACACATGGTTCTGGACCTAAGCGCTGACATCTAGTATATGACAGACAAATGATACATCCACCTCGATGCCAGTTTCCCATCAATTGTACAGCAACTAGCTGCACCGAGAGATCTGCAAATGGTTGTTGATAGTGATATCACGAAATAGTTTTCGTTTAGATTTTAGAAGACTTTGAAAGCATATCTACCCATCATGCTTCTCGGCCCTGTTGGTGAGTGTCAGCAGGTCTTTCATTAACAAGATCGTCTTCCACATACTCAGCAACTTATTCTGGCAGTCCAACGTGCTGACTTAGCTGTAAACAATACACCAGTGTCCGTCGGTAACAGACAAGCGTGCATCCAACTTTGGTATCGCCGTTGAATGACATGAATGTATCAACGATATCGCGTAAGATAAGGACACCACGACCGAACTAATGCTGGAGAGGCGCATTATCGGAGTGCGAAGAAAAGTCCACCCTTCGAAGATCTTCGTGTCAAAGGGCTTGTATTGAGCCAGAGTATCCGAATAATATTATGGTGCTAGGGTTGACTAACAAATATGCAAGCAGAGCTTTGAGAGGCACATGATCGGCTCTTGGACGTAAGTAGAGTCTGGCCAAGGTCCTGCAGTTAATTCAGAAATTCGCAAAGCATCAAGCACCAATGTGTCTGCTGAAATAATGTGCTAGTTGTCGTGCCACTCATTGATTCGGGAGTGTCAATGGGCTAGGCTGGGCCGCGTTCCCATCTCTTCATTCCGAAGGTTTCATTGAAAAAGTGGAGGAGTCCTCATCGCTGTTCACATGTGGGAAGTCTCCGAATTTTTCTGGAGATTTCATATGAAAGGCATTCTTGCCAGTACAGAAAGTCAGACGTAGAGCAGCAAGAATGCCAAAGTACAGAACGACATGTAGTAGATAAAATGCGTTCCATGGACCGGGTTTCCACCATCATTTGCCTGTGCAGAAACAGCTTCTGCGTGAGTCCCACTACTAGCTGGCGCCGAATCTGCGGAGATAGATCCTGTTTCGCTTGGGGTAGAAACCGAAAAAGCGGATAGTATGCCATCGACGATGATGTCATTACTCGCAGCTGATATGACATTCTCTGCGAAGGTCACGGCGGGAGCCCCAACTGCCAAAGTTCTAGATCCAAACACAATAAAAGTGGTAGAAGGTCCCGAAAAACGCTCTGCAGTATATATTTGAGTTCCCAGGGTAACGACAACCTTTTCGATCGATGCAATGCCAACAGTGCTGTCCGGTCCAGTTGACGTGCCTGGTAAGGAGTCAAGACCTCCGACCGTCGTAGCTGAACCAGATACCGGGGAGTTCGAGTAGTCTGCAGAAACTGCAACAGCCGCATGACCTGCTTCGAACTCACTATCTGTTGCTTTTGGTACTGAGTTTGGCGCAACCGTGTTTGGGATAGTCTGCAGAAGAGTCGCATAGTTTTCCGTTCCTTCAGCAACTTGTGGTATTCCTGCATTTCTTAGCTGGTCTATTGAAGATGCTTGCAAATGCCCGCCAATAGTAGCACTATCCTGGTTCTGTTGCAGGGCTTCAAGCAACCGGTCGATTGGGATTGGGCTTGACGATGGGTCCGCGTCAGACAACGCGGATTCTTGCTCGTCTGGTGCGGTCAACGGAGCTAAAGCTGCCATAACATATGATGCTATCGCAGTATTGGTTGTCGGCTTAGTCTGTTTCGGAACTTGATCATCCATCTCTGGTGTGGCAGGAGGAACAACATGTGATCCATCAGGAAGCTCTGCACCTGTTTCAGGAGGTTCCGCACTTGCGGCTGGTAGACGATGAACTGTTTCGGGCGATGAAATAAGTTTAACGGTCGCTACTGGAGCAAGTTTTCCGGACAATATCCGGTTGCCCGAGTTCCCATCGACTGGCTGCGGACTTGGCAACAAGGACTCTTGACGAACATTTGAAGTTTTCGCTGGCCCAGTCGCAAATGGTTCCAACATAGACGCACGATTTGGTTCTGTGGTGGTCGCTGTGTTTGGCGTTGGTGACGCTGCGAAAGGGTTGATAGGGCCTGCAGCTTGGCCAAAAGAATGCAAGGCTAGGGGTCCAGCGCAGTTAGGAGTCACGACGGTGACCTGCGTGACGGCAGTGCCATTGTTATTCTGAACAATTGTTTCGGTCTGTGGTCCGCAAGTACCGGTCATGTTCTGTGCGGTCCACGAAATACCGAGGTCAGATCCATTGGTTTTCCATTCCCCTGTTGGTGATGGAGAGTGGGTGCTATCCAGATTAGTAACAGGTCCCGAACAATTCCTGAAAACTACAGAAACATACGATACAGCCGAAGTTCCATTTGCAGCTGTGTAGGAGCTGTTACCAATGTTTGCGCGCAAGTCAATCCAAGATTTGGCAGCCTGTTCTTCCGAGCGTGCAGCAACAGCAACCGGAACATTTGCATGCACTGACGCAGTCGTCTCCTCGAGAATGTTATTAGGAAGTTGCGACCTTGAAATGTCTTGAAAGTGTTGTGAGTCGTGATCGGCTATCGAAGCCAGGTTAGGATGCCAACTTACCATTTTTAGCATCTGTCCACGAGTTTTCAAGCAAGATCCCATAACAGCAACACCACCACCATCGCACAGAGGCGTATCGCAAGCCGGATTTTGGCATGGTCGCGATTGACTGAGGCTCGACGTTGCAGCCGGACATCATGCCCAATTTGAAGGACTCCGGGCCATAGTGAACCCATATTACCCCTTTCTAGGGTTGAGCTCCGGATTATGTTAGTCATAACTGGTTGCGTGGATTTGCCAGAGATATATGAGAAAGAAGACACGGAATGACAGTGATGATGATCGCCGCTGTGCGGCTGAAAGGGCAGTCTTCTTTGATTGGGCCGCCGTCAAACTCAAACATGATGTCGCTAAGAGCCTCAGACCACGTACCGGTCAAAGAAATTGTGAAGGCTTGGAACTCCTTTTCGTTACGCACAAGCAAGAAGTCCACCAATGAGTTCTTGGCAAGGCATCCCAGTCAATCTTCTGTCAGCCCCTGTCCTCCTCATTCCTCTCGAAGTCGACCAATTTGGTAATTGTTGAGTGAACCAAAGCTTCTCAAGACGAAGCCCTTTTCATTATTCTATCAACGGTCTTCGAATAATGTTGTTTGAAATGATGAATGGCGTAAATCGTGCATTAATCCGCCAGAACGCTCAACGCTCGAGCGAGTCATGATCAGGCCCTTCCACCAGCCACTCCTGCATGCTACTGAATTTCAGACCAGCGAAAGTTAAGCCAAACCCTGTTTCAAGCGTCGCCTCTTTCCTATGGATAGGTTTTGTCATATTTCTTGTTGACGATGCTCTGCGGTCGCTGCAACCAAGGGGAGTTATTGAGGTAGCTGGGACGAAGGATACAATGTACCCCCCAGATCGATTGCAAGATTAATCACGGCATATGGGGCCAAGTCGCGGGTGCCCAGGAGTGCACGTGAGGCATCCGGGCACTCCAGCCCGCGGGATATCCTGGCGCATAACATTCTCATGCATCACCTACCGTCTGTTTATTCCCGGATTCGAACCTTGCTCATTTCTATCGAATGCATTCGATCGGCGGACAGAACAAACGAGCTAAAATGGAGTTATGAAAGGCAGTAGCTCAAATACTAAGTTTAGGAACGTCTCTGACGCAGCAGCGACCGAAAGAGACACGGAAAACTGGACATGGTTGTGCCTGTGTCACGGTGTTGACGATCCTCATTTACATATCTCAACCTTGCCAGATTCGATTGTTTTGTACTGTGATGCTGATGACTTATAAGATCTCTTGGACATACTTTCCTATATCAATCTTACGCAGCAGGTATCTCAGATACGTAAGCAAGAGTACGAACATCTCACAGTGCCATCCCGCTGCTCAGTTATATGCCAACGTTCCTTTGAAGTCCTTCCCGCCAGCAGATGTTGAATCCAACTGGTCTCTGCGTTCTTTCTTATCCCACTGCTCAGCTTCGACCTTACGAAGGTTCTGAGTCAGGTGCAATGACACCAATACCTGGATATGCTCCATTCACAGGGGTTCCGCTCGAGCTTTGACTACCACTGGAATTGACGCCCGCGCTGTCGCTAGGCATGGTGAAATTTTGCACGTCGCAATTAAAGTACCCATCGTCAATGAAGAATGGTGCTACGATACCTTTCACAAATCCCGAAAAGGTATCCAAATTGTTCACGACTGTCGGCTGGATTTGATTCGGAGCAAGATCCAAGAAATTCTCGAGCAAGAAACAACCCAACTCAGCCGGAGTCAAGGACGTGATGTTGGTGCTCAGTGGGACAAAGTTGCCAAGGCCCTCATTGCCTCCCAACTCTCGCGGGTTGGCAAGGAAAAGCGCGGCAGCTTCCGCAAATGCGCCCGCAAGCGGGAGTGGGACACCGCGGCGATACCAGAACGGAGGGAATGTCTCATTGAGAAAAAATGGTGCAATATTGTCGTAGTTGGCGTCGCCTGCACCTGTGGCAGTGCCATTGGCGAGCCCTTCGTAGACAAAGACACGCTCGGCGTGTGACACGGCAAACCAGGCCACACCGGCGAGGAACTCGGGGTTGGTCTCGCGAGAGTAATCGTAGCGGAGCCCCTGTCAAATGGTGTAAGTCCATATATTGCGGTATTAGGTGAAGAAGAGAACGAAGTCAGAGCATCCAGGGCACTTACATTGTCAGTGGCTTGAGTTGCAGCATCGAATTGTCCTCCATTCTGATTGCTGATATTGACGTACTCTTCCCACCTCTGCAGCAGGAAGTTGGCGTTGTTGCCGAAGTGCACATCCTCCCGAGTGATGCTACCATCGATCTCGAAGACTCCGTGCTTGTCGAGGCCCAAGGCAGGGCCAATCGTGTTTGGAACCCTACTGTCAGCACCGCCAATGCTATATTTGCCTGTGACAAGATCGCCTCCAGCTAGAAGACCAAGTGCTGACAGGAAAACTGAGAGGCCATAGGTAAATCCATAACCAGTCTGCACGGCATTGGCAGCCTCAGCGAAGCTTGTGATCTTGAAGCCATTAGCTGAGTATCATATCAACAGCAAGACAAGGAGGTCACCAACCCCATCACGAGAAATATAACCATGATTAGCAAGTGCATTTAGGGTTGGGCAAATTCCACGGACGTCTGTCGGACCTGGTGCTTGGAATTGATGATCGGGATCGTCACCAGGGATAAGTACGTGCCCTTGAGGTTGTGGTGTAGGTATGTCTAGGCCCGATAAAAGCCCAGTCAACGGTTGTAGTACTCCATTTACTGTCGAATAAATCAGCAGACTTATACCTCAAAAGACTCAAGCATGACCCACAGAGACCACCCCCCAAAGGCAAATCTAAGATTCCGCCGACCACTGGCCCAATAATTCCACCGGCCTGTGGACTTCGCTCCGCCTGGGCCTCGCGTTTATGAAGAGTGAGCAAGGCTTCCGCAGCCCCAGAATCCCGTCGTACAGCCTCGAATTTTGCTGCATCGTCACCGCTGAGAAGCCCTGCATCATGCAGCTCAGCAAACGGACATGCAACACCTGCTACCAGACAAGGTAGGCTGATGGTGACGCAGAAAGCAAAGAACTTCATGACTGTCCCGGAGTTGTGACTGGGGTGAAATCCAGCGAATTCAGGTATGCAATGGTCCAATATATCCTGCTCTTGTACTTCATCGATCCATCGATACACGGATCCTTCACCGAGGCAACTTCTGAAGACACAAGCACGTCAATTGTGTGGCTTGAGATGCCTGTTTGCCCCATACCGCTTTCCACAACGGGCTCAACCTATCCGAGAAGCCCTCTCGGGCTCAGCGGCTATCGTGACCCTTGTATTCATCTCGTGTTTTTGTTGCAAGAACACCGTCGTAAGGCATCCGTGGTCCAATCGAGGAGATCCCCTGCTGACTGCATCAAAGCAGTAGTCCCATCGGGCTAGGTGAGCATTCAGATATTCCAAATCCGCTCTGCATCTCTGGTTGATAGGAGCCTGCGGTTTACAAATTGCAATCTGGGCTTGCTAGGATGCTGCAGTGGAATAGCGATTGCCACCTGGGATACTGTCTGGATATGCTGGGGCAGATCACGATCTGCTGGATTCACAGCAGGGTTGGCTGCTGGGATCGCTGTAGAACGTTATGATTGAAAAAAGGCAAATCAAGATAAGCTTAATTTTTTTGCTTTTTCCTCGGCCTCTTTGGGTTGGCGTCGACTACCCTCATCCAAGTCAGGAAAGATCTGCAGGAACACAATGCAGCAGACCAAGCACGCCATTACTTCCTTACCAAGACAGATGGAAGAATTGAAAATGCTAATGGTGCTAACCGTAGGTATCGCGACGTTCCGATGTGACGAATTTGGAGGCTTGCAGGATTTTGACCGTTGAGGGATACTGCATAAGAACTAGTACGCTTCAATACTTGAACGATACTGAACGAGTCGTCTTCCAACAATATGCCGAGAGAGCATTGATATAGCATGTGGCAATGGAACTCGCGGGCGTGTGACCACATCTGAAGAAATATATTTTGAAGATCCATGCGTTATGCATTATGTGAGGCTTTGTGGCGTGGAGGGGCGTCAATAATCCGATCAAAGAGCTTTTAGAATGACCGAAGACAACAAATTCGAATCTTCTTTCCCCCAACAGAAGTTTCACTCACCTGTAAGCGGACTCGTCCCATTATTTAGGCAATGACATCGAGAGCAAAAGCCTTGTATATGCAAGGCGGGTAGCGTTGGGTACTGTGCTTTTGTGGCATCCAGCCTGGGCTCTGCAGCTATGATTCGCCTGTTTCTTCATGGCCTGGCGACTGCGCCAGACTGTTCTTGTTTTAACCGGGTATCAAGCTTTCCGCGCGGTCTGCCTCTTGAGGTTTCACAAACGCTCTATATCGATCCATCATTATCCGATTTGCCGCTCTGTTCGCCAGGAAGCACTCTGTCTTCTACGACAGCTCTTTCTAATAGGCCGATCTGACCCTTACATCATGTCACCGATTGCAGAAAGGTTGTTTGAATGCTGTGAGTGTGTGTAAGCAAAAGAATATTTATTATTCAATATAGGGGTTGAAGAAAAGAACAATGCCGCAGAAACTCCAGACGATGCATGCCGCTAACAGAAATATCATCCTCCACCTAAGCCTCAACGAAATCAAGCTCCTCAGCTCGTGCCACACCCACTATGCTGGCGTACGATCTTTGAACCCCACTCCGCCATCAAACCTTCGGAATTTATGCCTGGAACTCGGCAGCACGCTTGGCATGGGGAAGCTTGCAGTTGGAGAAATCCACTGGGGTGACTGCGGCATCGATGCGTCCGAACTGCACCGCATTGCCGTTGGTCAAGTCGTTCATCGCCTCCTCGCTCAAGTTGACGCCCTCGGCGACGTGGTCGATGGCGGTGACGTAGATGGTCTTGCCGTTGTAGGCAACGCTGAGACACTGGCCGCAGGAAGCGCTATTCCAGCCCGCAATGTTCTGCCAGCCGCCGACGTAGGGGAAGCTGGGAACGGCGCTCTGGGTTTGGTAGCCGTAGCGGGTGATGAGACCGTTGGCGCCGTCGGAGCAGGAGACGGCGGTAAGGGAGCGGGAGCCGTCGTCGTAGCCGGTGTCGTAGGAGACGGTGATGGCGGAGGCAGCAGCGGTGAAGATGGCGAGGATGGTGCTGAAGGACTTCATTTTGACGAGTTGTTGGCTTGAGAGGTGGAGATTGGATAGTGTGCTTGGGAAATGAGAAATTAAAGATTAAAGTAGTGAGTAAGTTGCTGAGTATGGCTGTCTTGTGATCAAGTGAAGCTGTTTGGATGAAGAACAGTCGAGGTACTCCAGGGCGAGAGGGATTCTTATAGTTGCTGGATGTATTGAACGCCTCCTTCCTGTACCATTCACTACCGGGGCTTGGCAAGGTGAGTACGGAGCTTATGCGCTGCCACAGCCATCACGAGAAGCAATTTGGGAGGATACGAGGAAGGACCTTTGGGATACTGCCAGCTAGCAGCGTGCTGCCCATGGAACTAGCATTGGGCAAGTCAGATGTACGGCAAGCAGCCTTACCTAGTCGAGAAGCCTAAGTGCAAGAAAAATAAAGGCCGGAAGGGATGGGCGAGGTTACCAAGCTCGAAAGCAGATGTCAAAGCAAGGGCCTGGCGGGGCGAGCGTCTATTCTTGGAAACGGTGAAGCAGTCCGTGGCAGGCCAAGCCACTTCCGCCCGCCAAACTTCCGGGGAACAGCGGCCATCAGAGTCTTGTGACGTGACATTCGTGACCTCAGCCCGTTACATTCTTCGAATGCCCATAGCCTTGGCTTTATTGACGGCTAGGCTTCTTTGCTCTCAGATCGGCGACAAGTCGGCCCACCTATTATTTCTTTTACCCTAACAAAAACTCTTTTGGAGCAAGCGACGGCTACTGTTACACTCAGAGCAGAGTTCACACAGCCTTCGAGACGCGAAATGAGACGAAATCCAATCTAACTCCGCTACTTCGAAAGCTATAAAAGACGCGTCGGAGAGCCACCATCCCCAACATGACGTATCGGAAAAACCCCGACTCCGGGCCTGCCCGCCAATGTCGGAACATTACACTGCAAATCCCATCTATCATCTAAATCTTAAGCTGTCCATTATTTTCCGTTCGCCGAATAACTCGTTGTCTAGACAAAAGCTGGCTGATGATGAAGTGGCTCACATCCTCATCACTCCAGTACATGATGTGTGACGCGATGCCTCCGATCACGTCCAGGCCAAAAGAAGTCCTTTTGCAGTCATTAGCTCCATTCATGACAAGTTCGCATGGTCTCATGAAAACCGGTACAAATTTCAAGGGGTAGAACTCACTCCTGGATGCTGTAATCCACTCGTCCATTCCCATTCAAGGCCCTTACTTTGGCTTCTTCCCTTCTCAACTTCTTGCCTCTTTCCTCCGCGTCCCTCCATTCGGGATTCTCCCCCAAGTCTCGCACATCAGCATCGCTTGCATGGCTCCTCCTTCTTTTCTCAAACCCAGAATACAAGGTCTCGAGCGTCTCGTCCAGCCGTGTGGGTGGATGAACGCCTGCCTCACCCTTCGAAAAGGCGAGCTCCGCTGATTGTCCTGAATCTGCACTAACTACCGCGAACTCGGAAGGTAGCACAGTTTCCGTTTCCTTCGATAGAGCTTGAGAAGTATTGGCATTGCCAGAGTTGGTAATGGTGTTTTTAGATCCCATCGACAGTGGAACACGTGATTGTTGGCTCGCAGCACTAGCTTTGGCATTCGACGCATCCTCCGCTGTCAGCCCCAGACTACGGTTGAGCAGGCTGCTAGCAATCCCAGAACTGAAACTTGACCACAGCCCAGAAACGCTTTTGCCTACGCTTGATCCAATGCCTGAAATTCCCTGACCGACCGCAGCACCAAAGGTACGTTTAACAGTGGGCAACGGCTGAGGCTTCAGAGAGGCCATGGCAGGTGAGACCAGCGGCTCAAGGCGATAGGCAATCGGATCCGTGGGATGGAAGATGTTGAAGATCTGGTTGCACATGGGAGAAGATGTTGTGACCTCTGTGAAGCTTGGAGGGCTTGCTAGTTTTGAGTTTGCGGGAGAACCCGAATCAAATGGGTCAGCTGCGAAATCTCTCAAGGCTACTTCTGACGAACTGCTTCCAGACGAGTGACGGGCTACGATAGTGCGACCTTTCAACATTTGGAACAGAGCAATGGGAGACCCAAGACTGTAAAAGTCTGCAACTTCAAAATCAAGCTGGGATCCAACCCCTTCCTGACGCCGGCGTAGCGAGCTTTGCCTTCGGATATGAGTCTTGTGGTCTCTTTGCTCGCAGAGAATATCGAACATGATTGCGGATCCTAGAGAATGACCTATTAGACTGACTTTACCCTTGAAGCTTGGGTTGCGCTCTTTGAAAAGCTTAAAAATCCGGTTGCATTCTTGTCGCACAATTCTAGCAATGTGGTCTTTGTACGCAGCGCTTTGGTACAGTAGGATATCGAGGGCGAGATCAGTGAGGAGGTTTCGAACTGTAGGGATTCCTTCAACAGTGATGTCGTCTAGGTTTGGGTAATCTTCATCTTCTTCAAATTCCATGTCACCAAGATCGTGCTCTTTCCTGTTATGACGTAGGCTTTGCTTGGGAAAATCCAGCTTGTGACGCCAGCAGATTGGGAGTACTTGGACGCGGCAATTCTTGGGCATCGTATCAATCTCATTATTGAGAGCTTGTAAGTCGGCGGAATTTGCGTATACAGATTTTAGCGTCTTGCGAAGGGTATTAACATCATGGACAAAATTTATGCTCTCAGTACGAAGACCGAGTCTTTGCCCAATGCCATGTGTCACGAAGATAAGATGCTCGATTTCACGGCCTTGTTCGGCTGCGTCTTGATTTTGGTAGTCTTCTTGGATTTCACGCTCATCACGTCGACGAACTTCTTCTTCGTGAGCTTCACGATCTTCCTGAGCGGAGACCAGCGTCGAGATTTGCCTCTCCAGGCCGAGCCTACGTTGGTCTGTCTCAGTCGGGCTGACAGTTTGTTCGTGACCAATGTCAACTGACGATCTGCGTGGATCATGATGAGAGTCAGATTTCGACCTGGTACGCATCTGATATGGCCGATTTGACATTGCGTCTCCCTCTTTCTTATCCTTGTCGCCTAGAGTATTTGTACGAACAGGGCTGCCTTTGTCCTTCTCCACGGCACCCTTTTTGGAAACGTCCGAGTAGCCTCTGATGATTTTAACGCCAGCGAAATGCCCACCCCCGGCGAAACGCTCATACATAGTACTGCTCATTCGAGATAAGAAATCATCGGTAAGCATCCAAGCTGTCGTGGCATCTTGATATGTCACCATAGAATTCATGTGTGCCCCAAAAAGACGATGGGTTTTCGTTTGCGATTGAACAGACCCATCGCTGAGCGCTTCACCAATCGACTGCACATCAAGCTTCGGGCCAGAAGTTATGGGACTACCAATGTTCGAACTAGGGGTGCTGGACCCTGAGGCGGTGCTTTTTTTGGCAGCTACTGGATCCGTTCTCGTCTGAGATACGTTTCTCTTATGTGTGGCTGACGGGGGAAATCGCCATGGCTTGACCTTCAGATAGCCTTCCTCAAGTTGGATCGCCAGATTTTCGTCGCAAGGCTTCAGCATTGAGCCGTCTATAAAATTTAGCAAAGCTCTGGTGTCAGAAAGTAATCCACGCACCCTGGAAGAACCACGTTCCTCTTCGAACCTCATAGACTGGTCCAAGCCAGTATGTCGGAGCCAGTTCGCGCCTCTCGATGTCGACATCAAAAAGGAAGTCTTCATTTACTGGCACTTTGACCATGTGATTTTTCTCAACGCTTGCCTGCCCATCCAGATTTGTATTCTGTTTTCCATCAGAGCGCGGATGAGGAGCTGCTCCCAGGTCACCATCGTTCTGCACGGCCTCGTGGTGTACTCTGCTGGGTTCTTCGTTGTCCTCGTCCTCGGCAGAACTTTGAAAAGCCGCCTCTAGCGCCTTTGAATCTTGTCTTGAGAAGGGTGTGTACTTTTTTGGAGGAGGCTGAGGCTTGTCGTCTGGATTTGCCTCGCCGGCTGGATGTGGTTTGCGTTTGGGAGACTACGACCGTTCATTTAGTACCGACAAGTAAACAAGACCAACCAGAAATGACGGCTAGGGACGTAACAAACTAACGTCGACAGCATGGAACCACTGAACATTCAGGACTGGGCAGTCTCGAGGATACTTCCTCAAGCTTAACCTATGTCTATGGCTGACTGTGTGATCTCCACCCTTTGTTGAAGCCAACGTAGGCTCTGGTGCGGCTTGACTTTCTTGCTCTGGCTTTGGCGATGCACTTCTAGAGCTCCACGGCGAAAAGGCGCTGATTCCGGCAGCGAGGTATGACGTTTGTTTAGTTTCGGGCGGTTTACCCTCGAGACTTGACATCTTGCTCGGCGACCGGCCAATGCCGGCGCCTTCTTTTGAGATCCAGTTTGGGATGTTACTAAATTGCTTGAATGCTCGAGGAAAGCCTGTAGTTTTATGACGGATCAGATGGACAAACAAGTTTGAGAATTGGGCCAACGTGGATTCTGGGAGCTTGGAAGGAATGGAAGGCCCAGCGGAAGCGAGCAGGTGGCGCGCGCAACAAGGAGTGACTACGGTCAGCAGAGCTGAAGCACAAGACAGTTGGTCACTCTGTTAAGTGTTTGCTCGCGTGAGTGACGTCGGGATGTACACAGCCGGGTTGTAGGGTTGGGGTCAGATCAAAACCGATTTGCCCATGACCCTCACCAGCCCCCCTCCTTAACTTCCATTCCAGTGTACTTCCATCAACGGACGGAGACACAAAGAGGCCAGAATAGGAAACGGATTCGTTGATGAGGATACTGCCATCGGTCTTACTTCTTAGATCCCGCTCCGGAAGACATTTGCGCTCTCCAATTTCTTTCCAGCCTCCCTTTCCTGACCTTCCAGTATCATATGTTCAAGTCGTCCGTCCCAGGTCTCAGGCAAGATTCCGTGCTCCATCTTCAGTGCTCCATCTTCAGCGATGTCTTCAGGAGATACACGAGAACTGGGCTATGTCCGACAGATGTTTGATAAGCAAAAACCCACTTCCGCGATCTATAACTTCCTTCTCGGCGATGCCCAGGTTGTAGCTGCAGACAAAGGCACCGTCAAAGCCCGCATCCAACTCCAGAAGAATCATGTCAATTCCCGTGGAGGTCTCCATGGTGCTGTTTCCGCCACACTCGTCGATTGGATTGGTGGCATGGCGATAGCTTCCTATGACCTCCGGGAGAAGACTGGTGTTTCAACCGATATCCACGTAACCTATCTATCCAGTGCCAAAGAAGGTGACTGGATCGAGGTGGAAGGTAGAGCGAATAAAGTTGGAGGTACCTTGGGCTTTACCACGGCTACCATTTACAAGCTTGACGAGCATGGCCACCCTGGTGCAATTATTGCAACGGGGTCCCACAGCAAATACGTCAAGGTGTGAAATCATATCGTAGAAGACCGCTGTCTTCTTTGCGTCTGGCATATATACATATACTCTGAATGCCTGGACTCACTCGGACAGCGGAGAACAAGACTGCCTTTTACGCTATAGATGCCTTGTCGATTTTTGACATGGAGATAATGGCAAGCCAAGGGGCATACATGCTTTTGTTAGCACAATAGATTTGCGTCGCATGGACTTTAATGCAATCATAGACTTGTTCAACATTTCGAGCACGAAGTTCTTTCCTTGGTTCAGAGCAGTCGCAGAAACATTTACTGGTATGCCGGACTTTCCCTTCCCGTGCTTTCACCAGAGCTTTTATCCTGCCTAAGATTTCATTCTGTCTCACGTCGGGCTGATATCAGAGGTATGTATGTATGCTCTTGGCTACCAGTCGCTGCTGTCCATTGCAGCCGTGTACCGCATGACCTCGTTAAGAATAAAGGTCTGATTAGCGTGTCGCTATGACCGAGATCCAAATCATGTCATGCACGCCTAAGCGAAATCCTTCCGCTGTGCCGAAAGACATCCATTAAAGCGATTTCCGACCGTTCGTTCTATCAGATGGCTGGCTACATGAGACCCAAGATCATTGGCACTCGCTCACAGGGTGAATGGTGTGATTTTGTAGACTGGTCCTTGGGACTTCTCCAGTTCGCCGTCCTCTGGAGATGTTGATGGTAACTAGGCCTGAGCATGAAGTGTCAACACGGAACATCAATGATTCTTTGTCTGGACGTAGAAGAAAGAAGACCTGGAGGCGTCTCGATTGTCCAGCTTGCAAGCAGGTCCAAATGCCGTCTAGAATAGTACTGGGCTTTTTCAACCATCGTAAAAGCCAACACAGAGATTCGGAACATTCCTGTGCTTGAAAGATCTCATTGATCGGAAGAATTAAGGAGGATCTTATCGTATCAGCACTAGAAGTCATTCCAGACTTGGACCGTGATAAAGTCTTTTTCAACTTAAACAGCAATATTGCAGACATTACCAGTGCAGCACCATAAATGGTAGTTTTTCAGACGCAAGCCGGGCCTGCCGTAAGAATATGATACAAATTCTTGGAGAAGAGACTACATGGGACTGCAAAATGCATAAGTGGGCCCAAGTAGCCGAACACCTCGGTCTGTTTTAATGATTAGTCGAGGAATGGCGATTTTGAGAGATATAAGCACGTAACTTGGACGACCCTCATAACAGAATATCTATTGCGTCTGTCAGTATGTGGATTTTTCTATTCTTGTTGTCCAATTGCTACAATGTGTCGAAAGACGACATTTGGAAGACAGCCCACCACAACGCGACGAAGTGCTCTTTCGCACGCGATCTTTTTCAGAATTTGTTGCATTTTTGAGAATGAAAAGTAGTCTATAATGCAAAATGTTAATGTGCTGAACAGTCCAGTGCTAAATTCAGAATACTGGGTACAATGGACCGTGAACCATCGAAGCAGGAGCGTGCTGCGCAGATCATAGCGCACAGAGGTTATTTTCTCGAATGCTTTGTCAAATCCTTCTTTCGAATACAAATGTTAGCCTAACGATTTTCTTTCTCCATCAGTAGTCGTTCTGGCTTTTGGTCTTCACCACAACTTCCTCGTCGGGCATCACTCCTTTCCTGCTCAAATGTCTGCTCAATCCTTCCTCACCACCTTCATGAATTGCAAAACCAGAGCCAATCTTCTTCAAGCTATCTCTCATTAACAGCTCGTAGTAACCGGTCGCAAAAAGCGTTGCTGGAACGTTGACCAGGATACTAATCCAAGCATACCCGTTGTCATATGAAAAGGCTTCGCCGCCAAAAAATATGGCCGCCACGATACGCGTACCCAGATCACGAGCCAAGTTGGTGCTGATGCTAATGTCGGCGAAGCCCCAGACCATGGTGGCGTATGCAAGACCGATTGTGAAGGGTGCCGATTGCGGGGACACGAAAGGGTTCGCCGGGTCAAGACATGCCCAAATAACGATGCCCTAAAACAAGTTAAATGATGGTCAAGAACAAATTCCGAGGTCACAAAACGTACGATGAAGCTGTCAACAAAGAACTCGATCAGGAACAAATAGCCCTGGTTGGTCTGAGTGGCTGCCGGAAACGTGCAAAGAATGCCAGCCGGTCCAGTTGTAGATACCAGAGGAAGTCCAGCCTCCAGTAGCTCTGCCTTGTACGCAGATATTTGCTGGTGGTATTGTCCCATGAGCATCAGACCGGCAATGAAAGCACCAAAGATCTGGGAAAAGATATAGTAGGGGACCTTTTTGAGAGGGAAGCCTTGCCAGAACCAAAAGCAGATTGTGATGGCTAGCAAAGAGATTCAGCTCAAAACTCGATCTTTTCACACGAACTGTGCCCTATCTTACCAGGATTGAAATGGCCACCGGATGTGGGAGCACAAGTGATGATTGCAAACGCGATGCCAATGGCATACGCCCAACCAACCTGGAAGAAGGAACCATACGCAGGATTTGCCTTGTTCAGAATAAACGCAGCAGTTGCTGCAATACCAGGGTACACTAGCATTGGGTCAGTTACATTACTGCTTCCAATGACGAAGAACTAAACGCACCATAGAAAAACACGCCAGTCGCTTCAGCCATGCATTCTCTCAACCACCTTGGACGCGAATGCTCAAAATCGAGCTTCCGCTGGGTTACCGGAGCAGGCTGTACGACTTTTCGTGTGACGTGCCTCTGAGCTGCTTCCGTTGCTCCCAGCTCCAAATCCCCTGTCTGGAGACGAGTGATGTTGTTGTCCGCCATGCTGTTCAGGTCAATCAAGAGATGGCAGAGTTGTGTCGATTGCTCTGATCAAAAATCGAGCTCGCAATGAAAGGAGATGACGGCTATATAGGGAGCCACGCGAGATACCCAGACAAATAAGGCTACCTGAACTGCATCTAATATGGTGAGATCTAGAGCCTCGGACGAAACAATTCGCAATTCAACTTAGCCTTGTCTACCTCCCGTTATCCCGCGTGCGAGACAAGGAAGCACTGACGCGCAGAGAAAGCCTGGGTCTTGCCCATACCCCAGACAAGAGACGGCTTCCTCCCCGTGCATACCCTTGTTCCCAGCCCGGCTAGACGCGTAGACAAAATCCTACCTCGGTAACCTGGGTGCAAGTGTTGCATATCGCTTGGTAGTATTGGTCTGCCGGCATGGTGTTCGATGAGCAACGTCATTGCAGGATTGGACGATGGTCACCACATCTGGCTAATTTTCTTCTGCCATCCTTGTGACTGCAGAAAGGACGGCTTTCGAGCCACGGCTCACCTTGGATGATTCGGAGAAAAGGTCCTGGGACCTTATTCTGACCGCATGCCATCCGCGACTTCGTCACCGGTACACTGGAGCAGCGCACCGGCAACCTTTGGCCGACCGCACGTTCGCGTTAGCCCGTGGCCACGGCCGTCTTGGATCATGGATCAGACCAGCAGTGAGATGGTGTGTGCTATTCGACAATGTCGAGACGAACTCATGCAATCACCATACCGCGCATCCCCGCACCTGCGCGGCCCCTGAACCGCGTGGTGACCTAATTCGGCCAGGACCTCGGCAGTTTGCAGATCGGTAGAAACAGTGCATTATCTGTAACTCCACCTCTGCGACTGGAAACCAACCACGCTGGAGTGAGACGACCGGTTACAGCTCCAAGGTCCACTGTGATATTTAAATATGCATCCGCCACTTGAAACTCACAGAGTGCAGGCTGCAGCAGGCCCAAATATCGAGTGGGGATACGGGAGGACGGGCCCGACGGCCACACGCCGGAGAACAGAAGTGTAGCCGAGATACCGGGGTTCTCGAGTAAAGAGCGGAATATGGGGACGGCCGGAGCGGGAGCAGGAGGTAATTCTGGTTGGAAAACATCGCTCGCTAACCTGAAACAGAAAATGTGGTAAAAGCATCTTAACGGCTCTTGGCCAATCATAGCTCCAGTCTTCCCGCTCTCACTGTTGTTTTTTGGTCACATTGCCGTCTTACCCAAAAGACATGCTATTCAACATCGTTCAGAGTCGATCTGAGTTGAATCGTAGTCGCACACGTATCCGCGTTGCATCATCTTTCTAATTACCTGTTGAGTTTCTCTCCGGCTCCATCCGAACAATTCACCCTTACGTAGCTTTAGTGAAGGACGCTACACTTGATTGGGATTGAGAAGGAAGATAGAGCTAAACAATGTGCTCATTCCAGGTCTTATGATGTTGCTCCGAGAAGGCCTGGTTCCGTTAGGTATGACGACTAGCTCGAAGCGAATTTTCCCAGCGTCCTGCCTGTGAGATGGGGCGAGAAGGACGTACGTGCATTGAACACCATTCCGGAGTATTCTGGAGCTCTTGAGATTTTTTGTTCATTCAAGACCCAGGTGGCATTACAGTGATTTGCTAAACAAGAAGAAAACGCTCTACATCAGTCAATGTCTTTTCGTAGTATTAATTTTGGAAGTAGATAGCCAAACTGCCTCGCGTCCTGGTATCTGCTACCAACGACCATGTTCGTCTATTTTTTATCTCATATTGGTTCTCTTTTTTGGATCGATAACGAAAAAGCAAATCTTCTCATCATGCCCTTATGCTCGACCAGGCACACAAAGCAAAGGCAACAGGAATAAGCCGAATCGAATGCGGTGCTCTTCACAACGCTTGGCGCTAGATATCCACTTTTGGTAATGGAACTGGGTAGATGACTCAGTGGGAGTGGATTCGCCACGAGAACAGCAAAAAGAAGAAACATACGTGATCACAAAGCAGGTGGCAAGCAGTCCACAGTGAGGATCCAGGGTGAGTGAATAAGTAAGCTGATCATGACTCGAGCAACAACCGGGGTTCAAAGAATCCCTTTTGGTAAAGCGGAAGGAACAGAAGATAGGACCTAAACTTGGAAGGGAAACCACGCAATGAAAGCTTGTATAGTACATTGCAGATTGTGGACCTTTAGGGAGCCACATCGTTGAAGAGCTGTGTTAATAGCTAGCAATCAAACATGTTAGCACTTCGGAAAGCCAAGCGGTCTCCAGCTACTATCTTCTACTTGCTTCGGCAGATAGCAAAGTGCTCTCATCATAGTCAACGTCCCTGCCGAGATTTCGCCGCAGGAGGAAATGTCCAGTCTTCTGATGTATATCGGCCATCTCGAGGCCTGGTAAAGCCTCAATATGATAGTAGTGTTTCTGGCGCTCGTTTACTAGCTCGCGTTAGGTAGTTGCTCGGTGCAAATCTAACGCTATCGACGTGTCTCGCGCATGATGAACAAGATCGCCTCAGTCGTCCTCTTCGCTCGTGGCCTCAAAATTTTTCTTCTTATCCTCATCTTCTTTGTCGTTCTCATAATCATCGTTGGCATCATTACCCTCGTCGTCTTGCACGTCGTCGAATTTTGGCCGTGGGACCTTGACTCCCTTCTCGCGCAAAGTTTTCTCGATCATGGGCAGGACTGTGAGGAAGGTCTCGAATTGCTCCATTGGGAGCGAGATGCCCTGTGCATGGCTCGTTAGTAAATGCCAGATGGGTTTCAGGTAGGGACGCAGGCAAGGTCAACAAACCTTCTTGGTAGGTAGTTGCTCGCCATCCTTTTCGAAGTATTCCCGAAAACTAATCATCTTTTTGCCCTTAAACTCGTTCAAACCGACGCGACGAAGTTTAGAAAGCTAAGCGTTACTGTCAGTATTGTGTACGAGACAGTGAGCTCCTGAAAGGGTTGAAACTTACCTCCCAGTATTCGAAGCCTTCTTTGTCCTTCTTGAAGCCTCCCGTGTTTTCCTTGCGACCAGTAGTCGTGGAAGACTTGAGCTTCTTTGATTTCTTGGTCGCTCGACCATCATCATTCTCCACAAAGTCATCCTCCTCGTAAGTATCTGCTTCAGCCGCGCGCTTGCGAGAGGATGTCGCAGGCATGTTGACTGTGCTCAATTGGATTGACCGGTCTCGGGTCTGAAATGATGAGATAGTCGAGTACTGAGAATTACGCAATCAACGAAATCGTTCACGACGAGTAAGGATATGGAGATGCACGGACATTGCGGGGAAGACGCGTCGACGCGTATCACGTTGTTTTCATTCACCCGATGTCTCGTAATGAGTGACCATACTTGATAGAAATGAAGATACCTCGAGTAAGAGGAAGGTAAGGTATCAATGATTCTCTTTGGATCACGTAACTGGGCAAAATTACGACCAACGTGGCTCGAGTTATTCTTCACGTACAAGGTAGGTACCTGACCTAAAGATCTTCCTCATCGAGTTTCTACTACTGCTCTGGCTGTAAAGACTACAGAGCATAAGAAATAAATCTTGGATTGACAAGACAACTGATTCCAGCCCTGAAGCCCGGTTGTTGACCCCGTCATGCCTCCAAACGCCTCAAATCCAGCGCCTTTAGCATCGAGACCATGCTCTTCTAATCAGATACAAATCGACAATCGATATCTCTGGTCATTATTGCGTAACAGCACGAATGCCCTGCAGCAATAACCCAAATATCAAGCCCCTTGCAACCTCTTCCTCCTGCAAACAATCAAACACTTTCCCCAGGGCCTCTCCGCTTGCCGCTTGCCCCATGACGCTTGTGAGCGCCTGTGGCATGCCTCTTTGCACCAGCAGCCTTCTGGCACGCTTTCGCAGCTCTTCTTTCCGTTCCTCCACCGTCTTGCCATCTCGAACACCCTCCCAGGTTTCTGCACCGGATTTCTTCCAGTCGTCGAGCTCCAACTCAGTAGGTAACGCGTTCTCACGAATTTTGCGAACCAAACCCGCAATGCCGCTATCCGATGTATTTGCCGTTATCACAGTATCCTGCAGGAGAACTCTGATCGTCTCCAGCTGCGGATTTCCAGGCCGAAGGAGAAAGGTCTTGGCCGCAGTGAGGAGTGTGCGTCGAAAGGTCCACGCCGAGCTCAGCGTGTACAGTTCGTTGATGACTGCAAAAAGAAGTTCGACCGCCACTTGAGCCTCTTGAGATGTGAGTGGCTTTTGTGTCTTAGTACCTGACGTAGGAACCTTAGCAGGCCCTTCGGGAGCAGTGGCAGAGCGACTGAGTTCGTTCGACGGGCGATGTGGCCGTGGAGGCAAAGTTGCACTGTGGGGCACTGCTTTCTTCTCTGGCGTTTGTAATCCCATGCTAGCTTGCGTAGGTGATGGAGGTCGGGAGCCATAGTCGTCGGATATCTCGGAGGGAGGCGGCGGAAGGTTGATTGGTGGACGTGTAGGTGTAGGATCGTTACTGGAGATATGGATTCCAAGGTCTATTGGCTCTCGACTGAGATCAATACGCGCTGGCGAAGTCGACAAGGAACCAGGTCTGCTGTATCTTGGCTTTTCAGGCCCTTCTTCCGGCTGTACACTTGGTCGACGCTCCATCTGCGGTTCCAATGTGGGTTGCTTATCCACGATAGGCGACCCACTGTTACGACTGCTTTCCTGGCTAAGCCGCGGTGTTGCAGTGGGCGCTGGAGCCAATGAAATTGTCTCTACTCTCGACAGTGAGACAGAAGACCGGCTCGGGTTGGATTGACTAATGCTCGCCCTTTTTTGATTAGCTGTTCCCGCACCAAACACTCCGGCCACGCCCCCAATGAATGCTTTGCTGCCGCCAGCAACTTCCTTGGGAGCCTGTGCGAGCGCGTTGATTACGCCTTTGCCCACTGAAGCTGGAGCCGGCCAACCAAAGGCTCCCTTGTTCGAACTCGGAGAGCGATTAAGACCTTGGTTCTTCTCCAGGAATCGCTTCATGCCTTCGCTTTCTGCAAGTGGTCGCCACTTTGTTGCATCGTTCAGATATCGTTCTAGCTCTCCCCGCAAGGAAGCCTTATGGTGGATTTTCCAAGACGGGAGCTGCTCATGACCTTCCGTAAAACCAACGCCTGCAATGACTGAGATTCGCCGTAAAACCTCATGCAGAGTTTCGAAGTCTGCATATTTGCGGGCAATCATCCAGCCCGAAAAGGCATTGTTCGCCGGTTCAATCTGGATAAGATAGTCGCCTTGCGGCTTTGATCGCAAGGTCTGCTGTTTTTGGCCTGGAACACTGTCATCAAAGATTGAAATACGCGCATTTGTAAGAGTCAGCTGCGGCAGTTCTTTAGCTAGCACGTCTTTGCCATCAGCATCGGTAGCATCTGAAAGCGCCGTAGGTTGTTGTAATGGTAAAATCTGGTCAAAGCTGGTGAATGGTTTATGCGGCTCTTGTGGCTTCATATTGGATGAACCAATCTCTTCGTTATCTGAATGCTCGCTTAATCTGTTTTGAGAAAGAGCCGGATCGCTGGTACTGTTACGGTCACTGCTAGCATTTTGATCGCTCTGAGAGGATGTTGGTGTCTGTACGCCTTGAGTAGCATTCTCAGATGTGTCGTCACTCATGATCGAAACAGCACTGGCACTGATGATAGCTTGCTGTTGTTCCTTCATTTTCCGCGCGTCCTCTTCAGCGATGAGTTCTGTTAGGCGCTTGGCTTCTTGCATAGCATCTTCCATCGCCTGTTCTGCTCGGCTGACACGCCTCTTATGCTCGTTGTTTCGCTGACTCTTCTTGGATGTAGGATCCCTTTCGGGTGTGGATTCTGTTGAAAGCGCATGTTCAGCAGGTTCAACCACCTCTTCTTTCAATTTCTGCAGGTTTTCACTGGCAGGGCCCTCCATTCCTGCGTCGATTGCATTCATGAGTTCCGGCTCTCCCTCTTCGAGCAGGTAAGCTATCCATGTGTTGATGAACTCCGGAGTGGAGCAGCTCTGGATTGTCATTTCTAGCACAACCTTGGCAAGTATCTGTCTTAAGAAAACATGTGCTGCATCACAATTATATGTGTTCGGGTCGAGATATGTGTGTACAATATCTTCGGCAACCAATTCGAGCTTCCGTGACTGGCTTTGCCGATCTAAGATATTGGCAAGACTACTATCAGATTTCAACTCAAGATAGGTTTGGAGTGCTTCTTGGGCAGTAGATGACGGGGAGGCGGCGAGGGCAGCGGAGAGCTCATTTAGGAAAACAATCACGACCGAAGATGAATTGGTGAGGAATTCGAGAAAGGTATCTGCGGGTCGTTTTCTCGAGAGGTTTGTGGAAATGGAGAGTATGAAGCCGGTAAGTGTTCGTCGGCATGAACTGGGGAAAGTATCTTCGTCCCGAATGACTGGATGATACCAATATCTGCAACAGCAAAGATTAGACATGCTATTGGCGTTGCTCAGGGAGCCTCCTCACTTGACGTAGTCCTGAATGATAGCGTCCGTCAAACCGCTCAATGCAGCAGCAGTGTCTGGCTTGAATCTTGAATAGTCTAGGGTCTTGGTTGAGTGCAGCTTCAAGCCCAGAACGGTAGCAGACTCTGACCCATCTTCAGGTGTAGAAGATGAGCTTCTCCGCCGCCAGTCCAGTACCCTCTGCGCGATGTCCAGTCCAACTTCTCTCCGTCTCTTTGCCTCCTTTGCGTGGGCCTCTGCATCTCCTTCATCGTCTGCCTTGTTCTCCCAATGCGCATGTAGAGCAACACCGCCGACCACTCCAATGAGGATGAGTCCCACTCTTCCAAGGACAAAGTAGGTGGTGGCGCCGAGTCCCACCAGGCATGCTCCCAAGGTCTCATTGCTAGCCTCGGAGAGGAAGTGAAGCGCTTTGTTCGTCAGAGACTGGGCTTGGACAGCGAAAGCATCTGCAATTTCGGACGTCCCAAGGGCATGTTGTTGGTTCTTCTCATCGACGCTGCTATGAATCGGCGGGTCTTCGTCTGTGACAATGGGCGTGGTGCCGTTGGGCGAATCCATTCCCATGTAAGGCAAAGAAGTACATCGATGCGACGGCTACAAGAAGACAAAGAATCAAGGTCGATAGCGCATCAGCAAATGTTACGGCGCAGGAAGGGGATGCGAAAGTGTTGGAGACTAAGATAGTTGCAACGCGGAGACAAGCGAAGTTGGAGAGAAATGTCCGCTGAACGCCACGAACTCTAATTCTTTAGAGCCTTCTGCTCCATTAACTTCCTTCGCGAGTTCCAAACATCCAACCCCATCATTTTTGCACCCCATGGCCACCTGTGCAATCTGTCAGGAGCCGCTTCTCGTCGACGTTGAACAAGACGAGCCAGACGAAGTTGGAGGCTTAGCAACGCCCAAGACGGTGCCTGACGACGTTCAGCTTTCCGCGTGTGGGTGCCATTTCCACTGGTAATACCTTATCACCTATAGGGAGCGCTTCTTTCGTGCGCTTAGACGTTTACTGAAGCCAGGCATTGTCTCCTGGAATCGCACACATCCAGCAATTGCCCAAATTGCGACCGAGAAATCGTCACGCAAGCTTCTACTGGAGAACAGGAAGCGCTTTGCTCCGTCACTGACGAAGGCGGTACAGAGCCAAACTTTGATATTCTACCCTTTCTGATAGAAGAGGCATACTTCTCAGATCATCCCGAAGAGCGCAGATGCCGCGCTTTTCTGGAGTTCTGTCGCGAGGGCGATGTTCAAGCAATTGTGCAACTCCTTAAAGACTACGAAAATACATTTGTCTGGCCCGCATCTAGCAGAATAGACATATTGAGGTATCAAGATCCTATCGGTGATCGCCGCTCGGGACTTCATGCTGCTATTGATGGTGATAGCATGGAGGCAGCATGGCTACTTCTTTTCTTAGCCTCCAAGCTCGACCTTACGCTATTTCCGGTCGAAATTCTTCGAGAAGCCGAGACACAAGGCTTGATGCGGGAAGACGAAGATCATAAAGTAGATATTCGGTCGCTGCCAGATGCACACGGCAGGCTGCCGCTTACTCTTGTTGAGGAAAAGGGTGGTGTATGGCGAAGCTGGGTGGCCTTGCTGCGACCTTGACTACACCCAGCAGACCGCAATGCTCCGTTTATGTTGCATTTCGAGGCGCTGGCAGCCTCGGAAATGATATGCGCGCAATATTGCCACGGCCCTTACACCTGGCTCTTGCAACCTTCTTGAGTAGCGAGGTTCGTCAATCACTTGACAAAGATCAAGGGTGGGAGGGATCATAGTAAAGTATTTCCATACCTACCTTTGATATTCATGTAAACGACACCAAGATAAAAGGAAAAGTTGTGGTGTGCACATAATGTAGAGGTTTTGGATTCCGTTTATGGGCTGGCAGATTTACAGTAATATTCGACGCCTTATGGAAATTCTTTGCACCGAGAGCTAGGGACTGCTTGAAGTAGAGCGAGACGAGAGTAAGTCAACCCCGCGGAGCTATTTAATGGACCTAAGATTTTGTATGTACGAACAAGTCACAACTTAGGATTGGGGCTAACCAGTCTATTAGCTCGGGAAAAGATTATTGTTTGTTGATAAGCTTGGAAAAAAGTCACGATGCACGGTGCTTGTTCTCTTGGATACTTTCTTCTGCAGCATTTCCGGCGAGAATTGACTTACGCTTTAACATACTCGTCAAACCATTGCACGGCTTGGTAGAAGGCCTGTTCCTTTGCCCACTTGGCCGGTGGCTTACTTAGATCTGCACGCACGGCAAAACCGTGCTCGACGTCTGAGAAGAGGTTCACCTGATATGGCACCGACATCTCTTTCAGAATATCTTCCGTCTCCCGGCGCTTTGGCGCGGGAAAGATTTGATCGGTTTCTAGACACTACAGTCAGCTGCCGAGTTGCCGGTCTAGTCCTTTATAATAAGCAGATAAGCACACACCAGCAGCAGCAATGCTAAGGGGTCCTTGAATAGCCCTGATCTCATCGGCATCCACGAAGCTTGGGTGTGCTACGTAGCCCGCATCTATCACTCCCTTCTTGAGAAACCTAACCACGTATTTTGCACCAAAGCAGTAGCCCACGGCTCCAAGCTTCTTGACGCCCAAGTTATTGCGCATCTCCTTTATCGTAGCCTCCACAATGGGGTCTACTCTCTCCTTCATGTGCCCAGGCGGCCCTTGCATCCACTTCATGATGTCAAACCCTTCGGGTCGATTCAAGGGAATCGGATCGTCTTCAAAGAGATCCGGCATCACACAGAAGTAGCCGTTGGCGGCAAACTGGTCAGCGATGCTGCATCGATATCAGTGGAGGATCCCCAAGCTAAAAGGCCGGTGAAAACGCACAGTTGAGCGTTGATAAATTTATGTCCGATTACGTCCGACAGTATCAGGACAGCGTTGGCAGTGCTGTTATCTTTGGGGTACGAGAAGTATGTGGAAACTGATCGTCGATCAGCCAACAACAAGCCCTGGCCTGATGTCCATTATACCATCGCCAATTGTCTTCAATTGCCCTTGAGCTTCACCTTCATGCCTTACGCCTGCAACGGTATATCAGCATTGATCTTGTCAAATCGCGATGGTCTTTCGCACCAATTGTACAGCATTGAGCTGGTGCGTTGGAAGCCATTCTGGATAGGATATGCTGAATCTATAAGAAGCGTGGCAGGCCTGAGAGGATTGCAGTTCAAGCTGTCGTAATGAAGGAGAACATCTCAGCAGTCAGTACATACCGAAAGCCCCACTTATCGTAGTGGGGTTCACAGTTAGAGCGTCAGCCGTCTCCGTCGCCTTTCAACTTCAGCACCCTGGACAGGTTTTTGGCTTGCTTGATCTTTGCATATGAGTGGATATCCTCATACTTTCCCTTACCTCTGGTATCTGGGCGCTATTGCTCAGTAGCAAGCAAATATCGCAGCCACCCAAGTAGCGACCAATTACGTCACAATGTAGATTGTCTCAATTTTCCAACACTTCTTGGCTTGTAAAGGTTAGACTTTCGAAGCAACGCTAGATTTCGGCAATAGCTCGCAAGACGAAGTGCGCTTATCTTCGATCTATCGGTCTATCTACACATGACGGACCATTTTTGAGAAGCGCTTCGATCATCTGCCAGGTTGCATACAACATTCTACTAAATTCCGGTCAAAAAACCCACATTCACGACAGTTACTGTGCAGGCAAAGTGCTGACTCTATTAGGCCTGAGTACCTTATACTTCGGAAACCTTCATTAATGACTCCGTCCATGACGTCGAGCTTAGGATCACTTTTTTTCGTGGACCCTTTCTCGAAGAGTTGCTAAAGGTAAGAGAAGTTCGCTCAAGACATGTGCAAAATCCGACAGTATTCCCAAAAGGACCATCACGGGCGTTAGCCACTATTCTATCAACCTCTTGCAAAGTTCAGTGCACATAATCCTGGGGGCCATCTTTGGCTTAGACCTTTGCGTACCGGTGGCGTTTTTCTTATGATTACTTCGATCCGGTGATCGAAACATCAAGCTACCTTCTGTAGGCTAAGGACAACCCCGCTGACCTTTGATAGAGTCATCATCACTATTAAATCGCAGTCATCAACCGTAAAACCTTCTCATTTCGTTCAGTCTTACTTGACTACCTCAATGGAGTGGGTAGGAAAGCTGGTGCAGGCCGGTCGACTTCTTGCTAGGACCGGCGCTAAATTTCCCGCTACTGAACACGATGGATTTTCAGCATGTTGCAATGAAGATCACGACTCATGGCGCCTGTTCAGAGCTGGGGGACGAACTTGAAAGACACCCACGCAGGAAATCCATATCGCATACTAATTTTCGCCGGTAAGTGGTACTTTACTCAGGTTCACTTAATTCCGTTCATGCGCGTTGCATTGGATTTTTGTCGACAGCACACAGGCTTGTTATCTGCGACAAACTTTGATAATGTCATATCTGGTGTGTACGCGGCCCTTTCAAAATTCAAGGCTATGTCAGCCCAGCCGTTGAGCAAGAGCAAGGTTGTGAGTGACAATGGACTTACTAAGACGAATCAGTTTGACCCCAGCTAGTGCAGCAGAGACGGTAAGGCTTACGCAAGGACCAAATATTTGGGGCCAAGACACGAAAGGCTTAGCTTGGAAGTAAGAATCGAATGCACGTTGCTCCGTATCATTACTACCTTGGAGAGCCTTGACAGGTTCTCATTTCAGCCGTTGGGCTAAGTAGCCATTCCCAGGGTCGAACCACGTGGCTTTCGTCTCACTTGCTCGTGCCAAAACACATAGCGGCCTGCGCAGTCGACGCCTTTTTGTATTATCTTTCTGGCGATGACATGCGAAACTTCTAGGTTGTAGTTCTGCTTGCCAGAACCGGGAGGTTTTCTGGCTTCGTACCGACTAAGCAAAAATGGACTCGTTAAAATTTGCGGCTGAAGCAAGCAGTCTCAAATCCTTCCTCAAACTAGTGTGTAAAACCATGCAAAGCCTCCAGCCAACGGCCTTTTCTCTTCCCGTAGAGAGTAAGATGGCTGAGCGCGCCAAGCAGAAAAGGTATCTCGCCCTCAAAATAGGGCTGGAATATTTAGGGTATTAATATTTAAATTTTCTGGCTATCTGATATCCCCAATTTTTCTTTTGCGAGCCTTCAAGTGTAACAATCCCTTCAATTTACTTGCGTGAATCCCTTTATCGATCCTATTCAATTTACAACGTTGTTTTATTCCTTACCATAGCCAAGGGCCAAGACAGAGCTTGTGTAACGGACAGCGAGCGGTGTCACGTGGTATGTACAATGTACCTTGACTACCTGGCATACCGACGGATTTGAACTGATTGACTCATTCCGAACCGTAGATTACTGTCTCGAAATATGTCAAAAATTGTACCTGTCCAACACTGGTTTGAAGACGGTACAAGAATCATCTCCAATTATTATTTGTAATCCACAGATGTCCTTTCCTTTTAAGTATACTGACAGCGATTCACCAGTCTTATTTTCATCGTCTTCTTGGTACTTTTCACGATCTTTCGTTTATCGGCAAACCATCGGAAAGGGTTAAAGCAGATTCCTGGCCCGCGAGGTGAGGTCGAGATCGACAATCCCGGGGGGTCTCTAATTGTTCGCAGGTATTCCGTTCCTCGGTCCAGTCTATGAGTTGGATATTAACAAGCCCTGGTATAAGCTCAAAGAATGGAGTGACAAGTATGGAGGTTTATTCCAGATGAAAATAATGGGGACAAATCACCTTTGGATTGGTGACGTCGCAACTGGACATGAGCTCCTCGGGAAGAGGGCGCCAATCTATTCGTCACGGCCTCCCACTCCAGCGATCCCTGGAAGCAACGATGGTTTCATGTATCTTCCTTTGCTTGCAACTGGAGGTAGGGCCCCAAGTCTTGTTTATGACGTAACTGTCTAGCTCACAAAGCTCAGACCCATGGCGAAGGCAGCGCAAATTCACACATGTCGTCCTCAGCGCTGCTCATAAACAACAATTTCATGGGTATGTCCAACTCGAAGTCAAGCGGTTTCTTTGGAAACTTTTTTGCAAGCCAGACCAGCACTACTGGCTTGTAGAAGAGCTGACCTCACGCACGTCCAATTGGATGGCCTACGGTACGCCCAAGCGGTGCCATGAATTTATCGAAAATGTAAGGGAATTCATTCCACAAATCTCGCCAAGTGGCCCGGTTGCGAATTTGATGCCATTCCTTAACTACCTTCCGGAAAGGCTCAATCCTGGAGCGCGTCAAGTCCGCGAACGTATGGAGAGAGAATGGATTATGTTTCGAGATGCCTTTGCTGAAGTTGAGTACGATCTTGACCAAGGAAAAGAGGTACCACCTTGTTACGTGAAGTCTTACAGGCATATGATGCAAGCAGCCTCGACGTCGCTCGAAAAGTCAAGCACAACGGCAGGAACGGAGTCGTTGTCAAAGAGTGCTGAAAATTTCCGCTTTCCGCCTGACAAGATCGAACTCACTTACGCGATAGGCATGCTCTGCAATGTTGCTATCATGACTATCGCAGGGCCGCTGCATACCTTTTTTCTCGCTCTCATCCTGCACCCAGAATGGCAAACCCAACTACAAGCCGAAGTTGATGAGGTCTTAGGAGACAGACTTGCAGTTCTCTCAGATTCTGCTTCGCTCCCCAAACTGCGCGCATTTATCAAGGAATGTTTCCGATGGAGGCCACCAATTCCTCTAGGAGTGCCACGTCTTTGTACGGAGGATAACGTGTACAACGGATACTTCATACCCAAAGGCACCCATTGTCACGTTTTGGAATTGGCCATTTCACGCGATCCGAAACTCTATCCCGATCCTGAGACTTTCAATCCAGCTCGATGGCTGGATCCTGCTTTTCCGACCTTCAAGGAACCTCTTTCCGAACATCCGAAGCTGGACGGGCATAGCCAATTCGGTGAGGGCTGGCGAAAATGTCTTGGAATCGGGCTTACCGAGGCTACTTTGTTGCTTGCTTGCAGCGGCGTCGTCTGGGCTTTTAATTGCCGCCAGAGGAGAGACGCCAGCGGAAGACTAGTCCCTGTCGACGTTGATGCCAGGAAGCCGACGGTAATCGGGGGTCCTTTGCCATTTGAGTTTGAACTGAAACCTCGAACGACTGCAAGAGCACAACAGATGCAACGCATGTGGATGGACGTTCAACACGAGTTCGAGGACGAGTCGTGAAATGGATAGTATCGGCCGAGGCAGCCCTGGATGCATGCAGTCAAAAGAGTCCTGACCATCGAGGCACTTCTGTATCGGTCGTATTTTTCTCGGTATGCTAGCACCCCTCGCTCTCAAGATTTGGCCAATCTCCTTGCGTCCTTTAGACTGCGCAATTTGTAAGGTGGTCTTCCCATCACTGCTTATGCTGTTTAAGTCGGCTCCGTGGTCCAATAGTTCCTTGACAATTGCATTGTGCCCTCTTTTCGACGCGAGCAGCAACGGTATTTCATCCGCCAGATTCTTTGCTTCTAGGTGTGCTCCAGCGCGGATTCAGAGAATTGCAACTTTAGTGGAACTTGCGAAAGCCGCCTCGTACAGCGGTGTAGATTTATTCGTTGATCGAAAATCTTTCTTCGCGCCCTCCCTAATCAGAATTCAGCAGCTTCCCGGCAACTATAGGTCACGGCCTCATGAAGTGCGGTGCAATGCCTGATTGCGACATTCTCGATCCAAGTTCGGTTCCTTGTCCGTGTAAATCAAGAAGCAGATCAACATTGTTTTCCGCAGCAGCCTTAAGAAACTCATAAGGTGTTGGTTGCGATGGCTTGTGGAAAAGCTCGAGAACTTTCCAAGAATGGCGTTTCGCACTCGAAGGCGAAGGCACTGTTGCGAGACAGACCAGAGCTACTGCTTTCCAGAGCATATTCACTTCCGTTGGAAGATGAACGTCCCTTTGAGTTTTGCGCCATACGTTTGTTTGCTTCATTAGATACCTGCGAGGGTGTTGACGGCCCTGTGGATGTGAGATTGGCCATCGTGGACGCATCACTGGCTGAATGGTCTGAGACTGGTTGCTGTTTTGAGCTCCACTGCTCTTGTAGCTTTTCCATAAACGTGTTGGTATTCTGAGTTGACGCTGACAGTCTTTGTGGGCTCTCTTGATCCGCATTTATTTCTACAGTCTGCCGTTTCTCTGATACTTCTCTGGTTCCATGTTGCTTAGACTTCGCTGCAGCAACAGCTGCCTCGTTTGACGATGTTTCAGCGCCAGATTGAGTGTGATTTGCCCGACTTGGAGACTCCCGGCTCCCTAATTCTCGTCTCACTACCTCTCCATCTATTCGGAAGCCCAAATCACCTATGTGAGGTTGTTCGTCTATCCCTGGCCTACCGGCAAGAAAGGGAACTGTATGTGCTTTTCGTTGGGAAACAACCGTATTTGTTGGAGGCGAAGAGACAGCATCTGGGGGGCGCGCTTGCAGCTCTAGGGATCGATGCCCGAGAAACTCTGCAGGCATGCTGGGCTGATCGCTCAGCGAGCTAGTCTCTGTAAAGTTGTGCCGCTCCAACGCGTCTTTTATGTGACCTTTGATGATTGGGTACAAGCCTCGCTCGCCGCGTTGTAATCTTGCAATCTTTGAGTGATCTTCATTGCACGGTACGCGGATCTCTTTGGCGGAATGCAACATTGCAGAGTTCTGTGGAACTATTATAGTAGGTGGCCCTCTAGCCGTAGGGATCCGTCCTTATCTTTGATTAAAGTTTTTGTTGGCTGCAGCTCATAACTTGACAGAATAGAGAACTGGTGAACAACGCGGGCAAAGCTCTCATTCAGGTCGCTCAATGTTGGAGACGATTCGCCAAGCTCATCCATAATGTCTTTGGAGAGATCGTCAAGCCCTAAGACCTTCTGCAGACTTAGCGTATCTAGCTCACGGTGTGGTGCTGCTAGGAATACGATGAACGGCACGTCTGCTATATGGCTAGCTGCCGTTGACGATGTAATTTCGGTGAGAACTTTTTGATCAGCAAGCAGCCAAGACCGCGGCCAATGAAAATGATTGGCCGATGTTGAGTGCGAGCAGATGCGGGTAAAGTCAGTAATCTCTGCTTGAACATTCGCACGTGGTCGCCGACGATGCTTCGAACCGCCGCACTTTTGAGCCGCGAATTGTACCCATAGATGAGTATTCTCAAGTTGGGTAGATCTTTGGCAAGGAAATCCCTTAGCCACATATGTCGTGGCGAGCAGGCCCATGATCCAAAAGCATGGCCTGCCAATCCAGTCACGGCAATAACGTCTGCGACAATCGGCTCTGGTGGGTCGTTTAATGGTGCTAGACCGTAGAAGTCTTCATCAATGTCAATGTCCGAGGCATCAGGGTCAAGCAGCTACGGTTGGCGCGGCCAATCGCCTTCAGATACATTCAATGAGATGGTTGCTGTAGGAGTCCTACTTAGAGGATCCACTGATGGACACAATGACCGTACTTTCATGCCGGGCGATCTTCCGGAACGAAGTACTACTCGCGCAGCTGGTCTGCAAACGTGCCATTAGTGAGCTTAAATCTTCTGCGTTTTGACAGGGACCCTCCTGGATATCAAAAACCATGCCAATAAGTCGATTGATATCGCGAACGTGAGAGAGCGTCGAAGAGGTTATAAGAGCTGCCTTCGTCTCATCCATGACGAGGTCCAATGCCAAGCCACGCATCATCAGCGGATCAATAGGGAACGCTTGAGGCCGAGGGTTTGGCTTGGTTGAGTATATGTCGGGTAACCTTTACGTGAGTTAATGTAAATAGATAAGAAGGGCACAAACGATGTACTCGCCGTAAATTACATGCATAGTTGATCATCTGCCCCCAACGCTTTCCAATGCCGCTTGATGCGTGAAGTTACTGTTCGGGCAGTTGGACGTAAGATACCTCTAGGCAGAGATATGTAGGTATAGGTAGGTACCTCAGGCAGTAAACATCTTAAAGACCCATCATCACGACATTCTCTTGGGTCATGGGCATTATGCCTAGACCAGGTTTTGCGGCGTGCTGCCTTGTTGCCTCGTGAACACGCCTCGAGAAAGGCAATTACTGGACTGTTAATTTACCTGATGTAGCCCATTCCGAGAAACCTGTTTTGCAGTTGTTGCAACGGCAGCGGCAACCCCAATCAAGGCCAGTAGCGACAATTGCCATGCTGCATTCTGATACACACTCTTCATCCCTGATCAGTCGCGAATTCAGGAGCCACGACCAGGTATGTCTGTACAACATTATATTCATAGGCATGCGCCATGTCAGTATCCGTATGTATATCATACACCCAATGCGCCATCATTTATGCAGGTCTATACAAATGCACCGCCCCCACGGCCGTTTCGATCATCTCTACTGCTTCCGCTGCCCTCAAAATCTCTGACGCTGATCTTTTGGAAGTTCTCATCACTGCTGCTACTACCACCCATCCGATGAACTCTTTCGTCTTCCTCTTCAATGGGTGACGGGGACCTGACTCTCGCACCAGAGAATCTCATACCCGCGTCACTGTCATCATCACTATCCTCTGCTCGCATTGCATCATCCTTGGCGTACGGATCATAGCCCTCAGGCCATGCACTCGAGTCTCCCTTGACCAGACCTAGTCTTTCCTCTTCAGTGGTGCCGTCGCCTCCACCTATGCCGTCTTTATGGCCCTTGCTTGCCCGCCTTGAGTGTGAGCCGCCGACAAAGCTAAGAGCCCCCCTGCTGGTTGGTCTAGCACTACCATCATCAGATGGGGCTTTGCTGCCAGAGCGAGATCTTGAAAAGACGTTCTGGAAACTGAATTGGCGTTTGTTTGCCGGTGTAATGTGAGGTGGAGGTGTTGGAGCCAAATTCTGGCTATTGCTTCGGGAAGGCACGTCTGGAGCAAATGAGATGCTCTGAGCGCCAGGCGACTTGTAGCCCGTATCTACGTCATGGCCAGGTACCCGCAAACTGTCACCACTCCTCTCTTTTGCAGGAGACGTCATGCTGCCGAGTAGGACAGGACTTGGGTGTCGGTGTCCTGGAATCCAAGAAGTTTGGGCACGTTTCTTGAGGTTTGGGAGGAATCCAGGGTGTACCTCGTCGTCACTGTTGGTCGACTCGTTGTCTTCAGGAAAGTGTGTCATGCCCAACGGTGGATGTATGGTTTTTGTTCTGCGGACACCAGGACTTGGTGAACCGGGATTGAGAACGGTCTTACGCCGGCGGAGGCCGTCGAACTCGACTTGTTCACCTTCGCGGATAGGCTCCATATGCTCGTCCTGAATGCGCTTTAGCTCCTCCATCTGCTTCTTCTGTCTTCCTACTGAGATCGCACGCATGAGTGCACCACCGCCACGGATGGTGTCAGCGCGCGGCTCGTATTCGGGCTCTTCTTGCTCAGCAACAGTGCGAACTTGATCGAGGTCGCCTTTAAAGACCGCGGCATCGGGCACGTCTTTGGATGATTTGGACAGCTGGAGTAGGATGACACCAGTGCATATTTGCAGGAAACCCATTACCACTGTCGCGATCTGAGCAGCGGTACCCTTGAAGCCGCGAAAAAGGATTGCTGAAGTGACAATCGTAGCGCTCGTAAAATATACGTAGTATGTAGGCGTGACCAATGCTGCGTTGAAGATGTTGAGTGCTTTCTAAAGAACGTAAGTGCGACGTCATACGTTTGGCATAGCTCTTTTTGAACTTACATTAAGATATATGATTTCCGTGAGTAGGGTAGCAACAACAAATACCAGCAGTACGTAAAGGAACCATTGATTGAACTGGGGCGTTCCAGCGATTTGCGTCACGATGGCAGCACCCAACCCCTGAGTTGCAACGACTGACAGCCCTCCAATCAAGCTGCATATGGTGAGATATACCAGCATACTTTTCTTCCCATACCTCGGACCAGCCCACAGCGCAACAAAAACACAGCCAACGATGATAACCCCGGCGTAGCTCAGAAAGCCTGGTGCAATGACAAAATGCTGCATTTCTTGGATCGTGGCAGCAGAAGACTGAACGGGAGCATTGACGACAATGACGACGGACCCAACAATGCAGTTGAAACAGCCCACCTTGCCCACAAAGCTCAATCGTTCTTTTAGAAATATGGCGGAGAGAATTGTGGTAATGACCACAGAAAGGGCCCCCAATGGCGTGACCAGAATTGCGTCAACAAATGCATATGCGACAAAGTTACAGATTTCCCCAATTATCATGAGGGTCATTCCACTCCACCACCAAGCATTTTTGAGGTAGCCATAGCCCTCTCCGGCCTCTTCATGGTATTTGGTGTTTGCTTTGAGCAAGCCCGTTTTCTTTAAGACAAAGGATATACCGATGAATAAGCCAGAGCATATTGCCAGGATGATACCGATGACTTTGTATATTGGTGGTCGACTTGCGCTGTTTGGCGAAGATGTGGAGGAGGGCGAAGGTGTTGAGGAGGGATCAGCGCGAGCATAAATTCGAGTCGCTTCGAGCAGGACATTGGTGGCAACGTCCATGATGGTGGACGCGCAGTATTCAGCTTCAAGCCGTCAGGCTCGGGTCTTCGCAGCGGAGCAGAAGGGGCTGTTAATCGGCGCGTGATCTATATCCTGGGAGGCGGCATGAGGTAGGTGTAGAGCATGTACGTTCAACCTAGGATAGGTCTTTTTTTGATCTAATCAAACTTGTAATTGCATGCGCGAGGAAAATATCCAATGTCCAAAAGGATGGCAAATAGGGCTGCGGGTAACGCCTGGTAAGTATTCAATCGTCCAGTTCAATCTTCAGACGGGACGATGCTGCCGGGGAAAGCAGCTTCCTAGGCTTCAAGTGCGTAACGGGGCGTCCTTCAGCCGATGCAAGCTCAGGGGGGCAAGTCGCAGGTTAGCCGCCAGCATAGAGCTGATGTGCAGTACACTGGGCGCGATGGCTGAGGCGATCGGAGACGACGTGGAGAGAGAACGCAGAGGGCGATAGCCTCTTACGTGCAAGTGTCTCGGATGGCGAGTAACGAGCTAAGGTCAATGGCTGCCGTTCGCGCCCCTAGCAACCAAGGCCTAGGCCGGCCTCACACTTGCACGGCCTATGTGGCAATGTCGCTTGCACCGCCTCGTTAAATTAGATACTTCAGGTACTCATCTTCCGCCCGGCAACTTGGCGGAACGACAGGGACAATCGTGGGACTTGCCACATTGTTTGCCGACCTTGGCGCACAGCCTGCTCTATTCGAGTTCTTGTTTTGCATATGGCGTAATGGGTGGTCGTCATCCTGTGTTGTTCGTCTCCAAAATATGCTGATACCTTAACATTTTCACGCTGAACGCTACGAAGTCGGCTGTATCGTCTACGTGTGCTTGACGCGCACCAGAGGCGTCCCAATCACATTACTCTGCTTTTCCTGCCTTCTAGATGTTCAGAGAGCCTCCAAAGCCCGCTGATCCCTTTCTAACCCCAGTCTTCGGGGTCCTTGGCGCTCTGTATACCATGGCTATCACCTCACCCTCCTTTCCTCATGCCGACGGGTGTTGCCACTCCTGATGCGCGGCCCGCCTTCTCGCCAATCTTTCTTCGCTCATTATCAAGTACTTTCTTCACTCGCTCCAACGCGTGGGCCTGCTCTTGCGGCGCCTTGCAGTCTTCGACTCGGTATGGGGAGTCAATCCGAACGACATCATTAATGATCATTGACGTCTCGTGCCACCGGGCAGGAAGTCTGTTCTCACTTCAGTTAGCAACGTCTTTTCTCTTGTAAAAAGTCGTCGCTTGGGCTTGTAAAGTGGAGTGCCAAAGCATATGCACTGTCTCTTCAAGTAAAAGCCAACTTACGTCCTCGCCATGGCGTCAAAAATTTCTTGCGCCTCCTTGCTCACCCCTTTCCCTTTCATTGTGTCTCGTTCTTTGATCTTCCGAATGGTTGATTGCTCACGAGCCTTCAATGCCTTGAAATCTAGCTTTGCTATAGAAAACAGACCATTCTCACCAGCACTGTCGCTACGAGGACCATCATTTGGGAGGGATTGGATTTGATAGGACTGGATTTTGGATGTGTGAATTGTGTGGTACTCGCAGGGCTGCGAAGCTAATGTTGAGGACGGATTTGGAGGGGGCGGAGTAGTATTGAGGACGATGAGATTGGTGATGGGACATGCCGCGAAAAGGGTGCCTTGGACTGTGTGGTTTGGGATGGAGGTCGTAATCCTTACACTAAAGAGCAAATTCTATGAATACCACTCTTACCGAATGCGTGGAGAATGATGAAAACATACCGCGCACCGATAGCTTTAGCCAGCGCCGCGTCAAGTTCCTGCATGGCTAGCTGCGGCGCGATCTTTGGGGTTGCGACTTTTCCAGCCGTGGAACCGCGTTTGTTCTCGGCCATGCTGGCAGAGAAATACCAGCGATCCCACTTTCGCCTGCTGCGCCGCTGTCGATCTGTTGGTTCAAGAAAATATTACTCTAGGAGACAACATTCGCGCGGGTGGTTCGTTACGGCACCCACAAAAAAGGCTGGCGAACGAATGTCGAGAAAAGCAAATTAAAGCACATGCAATAAGCATATAAGAAAAGGAGAAAGCAAAAGAACAGACAGCCTGTGCCTGGCCCAACGACCGGTGTTGAGCCAAGGTGATTGTGGAAAGGAGGAATAAGGACGGGGCTGGTGAGGATAAGGCGAGGAGGATGGGCGGTAGCATCCGCAATTCGGGACGGGAGCGTAGCTTCATTACCTGTGCCTCTAATTCAGGTACCTCCTACCAAACTACAAAACCAGGTACGAAGATACCCAACCAGGAATACCACCATTGCGAAAAAATTTGCTTTCTAGGTTGCGTGATGTACTAGGTGACCATTTCTATTTAACTGCACCAACCGTGGCTGCCCGTAAGATACATCCATTGCAACTCATGGCCTACATACAGCAAACTTTGGCCGCGCTGCGACCTCGAATCCATCCGAAAATACTGTCCTGTTTCGACTACGCTGTGTACGTGGAAGCCGACACGTTTCCACCCCGTCCAGTCCAGTTGACGTGAATATTCTCGCCCTCCGGATACTTTGCACTGGCATACTCTGGCTTGATTTTGAATGTGTGGGCTCCAAAATAATCACGTTGTGCTTGCAGGAGGTTAGCGGGCAAGTCCTTGGTTCGATACCCGTCATAAAAGCTGAGCGCAGTGCTGAAGGCTGGTGTGGGAATACCCCACAGAGCGGCCTTGCTGACAGTGTCTCTCCAGCCCTCTTGCGCCTTGTGGATGGCGCTGTTGAAGAAATCATCAAAGAGAAGGTTCTCTAGGTCAGGGTTTTTGCGAAAAGCCGACGTAATGTCCTTGAGGAAGACGGAGCGAATAATGCAACCACCACGCCACATCAGTGCGATCTCAGGTTTGTTGAGTTTCCAAGAATATTCCTTGCCCGCCTAGGTCGAAAATCAAAACATTAGTATCCCCTTTTCTCGTCTCTTCTGGGAGTTTGTGCTTACGTTCTGGATGAGCATAAAGCCCTGGGCATAAGAAATAATCTTGGATGCATAGAGCGCCTGTTCTAGGTTTGCCAAGGCCTCCTGTCTGTTGCCTGTGAAGTTAGGAGTGGGTCCCGAGAGTTGTTTCGAAGCACGACCGCGCTCTGCCTTTATGGAACTCAGACAACGTGCGAACACAGCCTCGCCAATCAACGTTACGGGCATTCCCAGATCAAGGGCGTTGATTGCGGTCCATTTCCCCGTGCCCTTCTGTCCAGCCGAGTCCAGAATCTTCTCCAAGAGAGGCGTACCGTCATCGTCGTTATAGTACATGATGTCGCGGGTGATCTCGATGAGGAAGGAGTCCAAGACGCCTTTGTTCCATTCCGCAAAGACGTCGCCCATTTCCTTGTTGGTCAATCCAAGACCACGCTTCATGATGTCGTAAGCCTGGATTTTCTATGTCAGTGCAATCCAGACCAACAGTTTACCGGCCACAAATACCTCGGTGATGAGTTGCATATCGCCGTATTCGATACCATTGTGAACCATTTTCACGTAGTGGCCAGCACCTTCGTCACCAACCCACTGACAGCATGCCTCCCCGTCGCTCTTTGCGGAGATGCTCTGAAGAACGTCTTTGACGTATGGCCATGCTTCCTCATTTCCACCGGGCATGATGCTGGGACCATACCTGGCGCCTTCCTCACCACCAGAGACACCAGTACCCACGTAGCGGATGCCCTTTTCAGCCAGATACTTTGTGCGGCGGTTTGTGTCCGGATAGTGCGAGTTGCCACCATCAATGATGATGTCGCCCTTCTCGACACCAGCTCCAAGGAGGGTTTCGATGAAGTCGTCAACGGGCTTGCCGGCCATGACTAGCATCATCATCCGCCGTGGCTTTTTGAGTTTTTGGACAAACTCTTCGATCGAGTGTGCCCCGACGATGGACTTGCCCTTGGCCTCATTGTTTAGGAAACGGTCAACCTTGGCGACGGTACGGTTGAATGCAATCACGGTAAATCCATGGTCTGCAGCATTCAGGATGAGATTTTGGCCCATGACGGCCAAGCCGATGAGGCCGAAATCTCCACTGGGAACAGTCCGCGCTGGCCCGCCCACACGAATGTGGGCAAGTCGCGCGAGAGCGTTAGCCATCGCTTCACGAAGGAAATTACAGCGGCGTAGCAGTGGGCTGCAAGTCCGAGCAATCCGATGCGGCACAATCAAGCCGGGCAAATTATTCAATGCATTTGCAGTATAGCGGAATGTGGACGCGGGTTGGAAGAACGGCTGTGACTTACACTGGCTCCGAACCCATCTGGACTGGCTGTCTGAGTGAAAGTAAGCTTGCAGAATTGTTCAAATTTAAGGAGTTGATTTTTTAAGAGCAACCAGGCGAGGCTGAGGTAGGATGTTGCGGAGGAGAGGGTTAGGGTAAGGATTGATGCGTGGTGGGATGGAGGGGGCGGGGCTGGTTTTATCAGCGCTTCCGTAATGTCCGCTGTGTTGTAAGATGCCTCTGCACAGTCAGGGCTCTTAGTTAATCTTCCCTGATCTAATTGGACCCTGAATCCGAGAATCACCGGCGGAGCTACGTTTGAAACTGACAGCGGACTACGACGGGCTGGTTTGTTTATGTGGACCTTCTTCCTCCCCATCACCCATTTGACAGTGGTGGCACGACCTGGCGGGTGGGATTGATTACCTAAGTGAGGCGTCAACAGTCATCGCCCGCCTCCATGACTTAATACTCCCTAACCTAACCCTTATAATCCCTGTCCGGTTTGTTCAACAACGCTCACTACCAATCTTCACCGTCGCAACCCTCGTAGGGTTAGCAATTTGTCTCTGCTAGCAAACGTGAAGCTATCTGAGTGGACCGCCATTTGACGTGTCCCTAGGTTCCAAGTTACGCGCCACATGCGTCTTACTTGACGCTTCGAAGTTTCCGCTTCTCAGTCCGTCGTATTACTGTCCCAGGCGCTCGATCGCGGTACTCAACCGCACGGTTGCGGCCTCGGTGAGAAGGCACTTCCGCTTCGGCCTCGTAAGTTCCACTCGAGCTCTCAGTGAACCACAATTCACCATGGCATATCCACCGCCTCCAGGCCTTAGAGCCTCACAGTCAAATTCGAAGTCGACTACACCTCAACCTCACCCATCTCTTCCTGCGCGGCCGCCTCCGCCTACAGACTCTGCTTCATCATTCAGGCCTGCCTTCTCCAATCCCAATGTCTCACTAGGCGCACCCGGCACCAAGAACCGTGGCATCGGTGGGGAAGCCACTGCTGGTGGGGCTTTCACAGGTTTCAAGCCTCGTACTGTGACAACAACCTATCCTTCCCCTGTGACAGCCAGCTCAACACCAGCAGGTGGATATTCGGGTCCTCCGACACCCTTCACTGGATCTGGCTATCAGCCACCACAATATCAGCAGCCATATTACCAACAGCAAGATTACTCTCATCCTACCCCGCCGCAGATTGTGAATCCCTTCCCACTTCCTGGACAAGAGTCTACTTCTGGTATAGGACGTGGCCGTGGTCTCGGTGGAAATGCAAATTTTGACCCAGAATACGAAGCACAATTGGCGCAATGGCAAAGCGCATACGCAGGCAAAGATGATGCAGGCGCCACTAAGGGCGCCGGTAGAGGACGGGTGGATGGCTCTGCCTTAGCTGGAGGTGCCAATGCTGTGCCTTTGGGTGCGGGAAAGCCTCAAACGGCACAGCTCTCGAGCAATGAGATCAGCGCTGCCGTCAATTCTGATACTGGAGTAGCCTCGGTTGTCGCTGGCGCAGACGGCAAGCAGAAAACCGTCGTGAGGAGTGGTGGAGGGAATACGTGGCAGGACCCAACGCTGCTAGAATGGGACCCAGCACATTTCAGATTTTTTGTTGGAAACCTTGCTGGCGAGGTAACAGATGACTCCCTTCTGAAAGCGTTTTCAAAATACCCAAGTCTGGTCAAGGCTAAAGTGATACGCAACAAACGAACCACGAAAAGCGAGGGTTATGGTTTCGTAAGCTTTAGCGATGGAGACGATTTTTTCCGTGCAGCAAAGGAAATGCATGGAAAGTATATTGGGAGTCATCCAGTAAATAATCTCACAAGCTTCTCACCGTTCAGTAAAAGACGCATACTGATGAGTCTACAGGTCCTGATCCGCCGTAGCACAACCGAAATCAAACCTGTGAACCCTGCGAATAAGAAGAACGGTGGTAAGGGAGGAAGGAATGGGAAGGATCATAGACGTGGTGGTGGATCCGGAGGGGGAGCAAGCACTGGAGCAGGTATAAGCAAGCAAACAAAGACCAAAGGTGGACTGAAGATTCTTGGGTGAGCGTTGAGGAGCGATGCAGACTTTGCCTGGTTCACAGTCGAAGCTGCTAAGGTGTAGCTGAACGTTTGTAGAAGTATATCGTTTGATCGTCTTCGTCTGTTTTGCAGCACAACTCGACAGAACAGTTTCGATCCGTGATGAGTCCCTTAGCGTGCCGTTTAATAAATAAGACTCTCGAACTGGATAATCGTGACTCTCTAGCTCTGGATTGTGTGGCCTTACGTGTCTAAGTAGCTCCGCTTTGGGCGGTTGGATGGCGGATCGTGTCTGACTGAATCACGTGGTTGCGGAAAGCTGGTCGCGGCTCAGGTCCGCCTTGCAGCGCGACTTGAACTTGTAGCTAATATACACCAAGCTTCCCTCGAAAAAGCTGCCAGCGGCACGTTTGGCACCATGCAGAGCCCAGGCGATGGCGTTCCACCTATGCTTGTATGCCGTGCTTTTTCGCATATACTTGGTCTTTACTGACACCAAACAGCTTCCGCATGTCCACCTCGTCTCTCGGCAGTCCTATCCAGTCATGCAGCAAGTGAGCCTCGATGTTGTTACTGACTTTCTCAGCAAGGCGCCCACAGTGACGAAAGAGGTGGCCCCCATGTTTTGGACCTATCTGAATGCGCCGCCTGATGGCTCAATTATCCTCACTTGGCAGCCCCCGAATCGCGGTGAGATGTTTGGCACGGACGGTTACATCTGGGCTGATTCGGAGCATAACTTTCATGCTGAGTGTCGCGGTTTTGTATGATACTGTTCTCCCCGCGCTTACCTCCTCAGCTGCTGACTGTACTAGACAATCCAATGTTTAGTTCAGCGCAGTGGTTACAAGCCTAGCGTGGACCGCATTGCTATTCATTCACGTTACCGCTACCGCATTGTTGGCAAAGGTCCCCAAAACCCAAATCCTTACAACCCCAATCTGTGGATCGTCCACTACAAGCCGGCGGACTCTGATTCGCGGATACCTGCTCAGATGGTGCAAGTTCCGCCGGAGATGCAACCCATACTCCGCAATAGACAAGTGCTCGAATCACAAGGCCAGCTCGCGAGGAAAGAATTTATGTTACACGACCAGAACAACTGGCCTACAGTCACTGTACCCGGAGGCATTATAACTCCAAATCCCTATGCCCAACAAGGTACTATGTATCCAGGGATGGGTCGAGGCGCAGCGTACGGCTACAGCCAACCTCATCCTCCGAATATCATCGGCCAGCCACCCAGCAAACGTCCACGCGTGTCTGGTCAGCCACCTCGTCCAGGCGTGCCAACCCCAGGAATTGATACATCCATTGAAGACGAAGAGAATACCACTACTGGTGATCAGTTTGACCATCTTACGCCCCAAGAGATCAGTCAGATGCGATACATGCAGCATCACGAATGGATGGAAGAAATATTTTCCTCGCCTTTTGCACCGTCTCAAATTGTTCCTGTTGATCTTGGTCTGGGTCTGGTTGGTGAGCTTTCAACTTTGACTGCTAGCTTGACGGAAGCTCCTATGGAAGATTTTGGATCACCGCCAAAGGGTCCAGGAGACACAACACCCGCTAACCTAAGACAGTGGGAAGAGGACACAGTGACAAATGCAAAGCTAAGGACATTACGCAAAGAGGATGTCGATGAATTGGAGGCAAGAGTGCAAACGCATGCTGAGCACGCTAAGTGGGAAATGGAAGAAATGAGAAAGGAGCACTCAAGGCACATGTCAGACTTGTTGCGCAGAAGCAAGACGCTAGCCATCGCAGAGAAACGTTTGCGAGACGCAAAGGGGATCGAGCCAGAGGGGTTTGGGAACGAGCCGTGGAGACTGGATAGCCAGCCATGGTTGGCAGGCTCAAGAGAAACAGTGCCCGATGTTGTTCGAGACGTCGAGGCGAAATTGGACACCAAAATACAGAGCCGAAAGGATGTTGTCTGTGTTGATAAGGGCGGATATCTAGAACCGCAGGCGAATGGAACGCAAGCCCAAAATGGTACGCAGAACGACATGGCTGGATTGGTTGACAACAACATATCTAGCAACAATGGTCAGGACTCCTCATTCGGTGGATTCGACGGGACTGGTGTGGATGATACTATGGACGGAAGCATGGACTTGCACAACACAGCCGCTGGGCTTCTAGACGAACTAGGCGAAGGATCGTTCCATTCAACGCCACAGATGGAAATGACTCAGTCTGCAATTGACAGTCAGAATCAGGCATCCGGAGGGGTGCCCGATGAACAGCATACTCAATCTCGTGGGCAAGTGGAACTCACAGATGCGACGGGTGGGACAGACAGTGGCATGGATCTCGTGGAGTCCATGGATCTTGACGGGCAGATAATCGACATCGGAGCCGGTGACGTGGACGTGGGAGATGACCAGGCGTCCAAAGCGGACCCGAATCCAGCTGACGACTGGGTCATGGTCGAGCAGCAAGAACATCCTGGGCGGGATGACGTTCCTGCTGCTGCTCAGCTACAGCTGCAACCTGATTCAAAGCCATTGGGAACGTCATCTGCAGAGCAGGTTTCAGCCGAGGCGCCCAGCCAACAGCAGCAAGGAGTACCGCAAGCTGAAGAGAATCACGGTCTACCGCAGGATTTGTTTGATGACACAGCGGGTGACGGCACTGGCGATAATGACTTTGCCGCTCTGGAAGACTTCAACAGCACTGGTGATGGTTTGGTGGATTTTGATGGCGGTGCTGGAGGAGATGGTACTGATCTTGACCTTGGATTGGATGATTCAGCCTTCGGAAACGCAGTATTTGGGACGGAGGACCGGACAGAGGGCATTGAAGACCAAGGCGATGGACTGGGCGACAATGCGAGCTAATTAACGGTCGCCACTCTAAACTGTACAATAGATAGTTAAGAGCAAGAGAGACACCAGTCAGGACCCATTTCACCGGGCTCGTTCGTCTTCTGTTATCCTGTTGCTTGGGTTTCCAAATATACTTACTGGCTTTCCCAAGCACTAGGGTATGTAAGGGGGACATTCTAAGACAATGGGAATTCGGAGATGTCTGGTTCTGGATTTAAGAGGCTGGACTAGGACGTTGGTTACGTCCGGAACATTCAACCCACCATAAGCTACAACAAGGCGGTTCGGCAAAATGATACCTGTTGCCGGGTTGCAGCTAATTATCGATGTAGCTGGAATACGCACACCGCCATCGTTGAGACAAGGTTGAATGGAACTGGGCACTCCTGACATGCTGCGAAGGCGCGTGGATAGGCATCAATTACCATGATGACTATCATCTGTCGTGTACATGATGGATACGAGCGTCTTTACCAATACTGTTCAGCTACTACCCCAAGACTTGGGTAATGATTGAAACATTACACAGACAACCTTTTATGGACTATAGCACCATCTCACGGCAGCTGCTCCTGATCTGAAGGGTACATTACTATAACTGAAAAAAACACATTGTGTGACTACAACTTCAGTTGGAACAAGCCTGCTTATGCATTCTGCTGCTCACTGTCAGTTTCGTTGAAGCGTGCTCACAACTAGGGTCTCTCCTCGTGAGCGCTCTGTTCCCAGATATCCACGGATTTTGAAATTACGCAAATTAGAATAGATAGAGGAAGCATACGCTTCCGGGCACTCAAACCCTTTCTTACAAACGAAGCACAGTTCTTTAATTCTCGAAATGGGCTCGTGTAGCTTCAATAATATAAGGCTTTCTCATGCTCTGGATGGATGATTGGAGCGATGAAAACACACCACTTCCTATCCTACGTCCCCAAGCGTCGGTGTCCGTAGTACGCCGGCCAACAGCACCCGCATACAGGCACAGCTCTATTTGGTCCTAGATCATTGGCTGTTAGAATTGCCATAGTCGATTAAGTTCTCGGGCTGGCGAGATGAAGACGAAGCCACATGTTCTAGAGAAGCTGCCAAGCGTAAGACAAGAGTGCTATCTTTAGGCTCGCCATACCACCTTTTTGTGAGCCTAGGCCTTTAAACGGACTCTGACGCGTCCCAGTGAATAGTTTCACTCCACAGGGGAGACGTGTCCATGAGCGGCATCTTGCAGCTGCTTTATCTGGAAATCAATCCCCGACATGTGAGCCGTGCAAGCTTTCTCAATCTGGGAGGACTTGGCGCGTGGTACTACATAAAATCAGATATCTTAAATCTCGTCTTAGCCTCTCTCTTGTTTCCGACCCTGATCAACTCAGACATACTGAACACCTCTCCACCTGCCTGAGCTTCGTTTAAATGTCGGATGTGTTGTGTTTTCAGCCTGGTATCCAAGCCGTGACTGTCCCGAGGCCCGCTCATCGATTCCTGCTTCGGAGTACCCTTTGCCGGAAGATCCAGTGTTTTTGAAATATCTCCGCATAGTTGTAAGGTGTATATCATAGAGGTCGACTTCAACAGTTCAAGTGTCGTCGACATTGGAAACAACGTCAGTACATACTGCTATAAAACCAACATACCCAGCGGTCGCTCAGCTACGCCCTTCGTGACACCCCTTCACTTTGCTTTCAGAAGAATGTGCACAGTACTTTTCCTAAGTCTTTACATCTTATCTTTTTCCCGATGCTTGACGGCCCATCCCCCTCTCCTTCACGTTGCCGAAGACATCACCAAAGTCATGAAGCGCCAGCAAACCTCGACGATCCCAGTCACTGGCGTTCCTTCGTCTTTCGGAATATATCCTCGACTTGAAATCAGGCAACTGCAGCAGAACTCGGATCAATGGAATTTATATCTTCTTGGTCTGCAAAAAATGCAGGCAGTCGATCAATCAGATCCCATGTCATGGTATCAAATAGCCGGTATGGGCCTTTTCTGTGTCAATCTATGTTTTCTTGCACGAAATCCCTCTACTCGACCTTGACAATTTTTAACAAATGATGAGTAGGTATCCACGGCTTGCCATTCGTGCCGTGGGATGGCGTGCAAGCCGCGCCTGGTCAGGACCACAATGGTTATTGCGCGCATACTTCCACGCTCTTTCTTACATGGCATCGTCCGTACCTTGCACTGTTCGAAGTCAGCCAAGTTGCCTGCCTCTGCCAGTTTTGAACTGCTAATGAAGTTGCAGCAAGTCCTCTACGAGAAGGTGATTGAGGTTGCCAACGACTTCCCAGACGGCCCTTTGCGTCAAAGCTACAGTCAAGCTGCCGCATCGTTTCGAATTCCATACTGGGACTGGGCAGCCGTTCCGCCTGACGGTGGACCAACCTTACCTGTCAGCGTGACAAGTCCCACTGCTAATGTCACAGTGCCAAGTGGCGATAATAGCACCACAACGACCGTACAGATTTCGAATCCTCTTTACTCCTACGTCTTTCACCCTCTTGTTCCGTCCGACTTCGAATACAACCCTGTGAGTCTGTCCTAGCAAAGAAAATGTCCGTCAAAATGCACGCTGACTGAGCGAAAGGACTATGCACAATTCACCTTGTATCCTGAGACACTGAGATGTCCAACAACGATGGACGCTAGTGCTGTCAGCAATGATGACCTTGTTGCATCCATCATCGATGGTGCTCGGTCAAATCTCCAAGATCGGCTATACAACCTCATGACTTCCTCCAAAAACTATACGTTTTTCAGCACTGAGATGTGGTCCGATGAAAACAAGACCCTGGGTTTAGATAGCTTGGAATCAGTACATGATGTGATCCACAATAACATCGGAGTTTCTGGCCATATGAACTATATAGTCTTCTCCGCGTTCGACCCGGTTTTCTGGCTACACCATGTGTGGGTACTCGCATTTCGTGCCTTGGTGGAATCACACTTCTAATCGAGGGCTGATAGAATGATTGATCGCCTGTTTGCAATGTGGCAAGTTATAAACCCCGATAGTTTTATTGAACCTGCTGCTCAATGGGCGCCAACTTTTACGTACGCCATCAATACCACCGAAGATGGCAATTCTCGTAGGTATCGGCGCGATGACAGAAAAGGCCGATTATTGACATTTTGAAGCATTGACTCCCTTTCATACGGACAGTACCGGCGATTTCTGGAAGTCTTTTGATGTCAGCAATGTGTCAACATTCAATTACAATTATCCCGAGCTCTGGAATGATAACAATAACGCTCCAGCCTCCATTGGTGATGTGCAGGCCTCCATAAATATGCTTTACGGTAACTCACCAGCTGCAGCTTCTGTATCGTCCAGGGCTGCACGCTTTGCCCACGCATCGTTTGTCCCAGATGAGGCCTTAGTCACCAATGCATCTACGTCGGCAGTGACGGTTCGCGAATACATTGCTACCATTCAGGCCCAGAAGAATGGTCTAGGCGACTCATTCTCGGTCTACATCTTTGTAGGTTCGTTTGAAGAGGATGCGAGTTCACAATGGAGATTGGAGCCAGGTCTTGTTGGGACGCAGGGCTTTTTTGCCAACCCAGGACCTATGAGCTCCAGCTTTCCGCTGATTGGCTCAGGAACGGTACCTTTGACCACAACCTTGGCCAACAAGGTAGCAGATGGGGAGCTAGGAGACCTAGGACTGAGCAAAGTTTCTGCATATCTTAAGCGAAATTTGAGATGGCGCATAATGAAGGTGAAGAAACCTTGTCTCCAATTGCTGTATATACATGTCACTGACCTTGACGCCCAGGCCGATGGATGCGTTGTCCCTGCAGACCAAGTTCCAGGGCTTCAGATTGGCGTCGTCAGTGCTGATGTAGAGCCCCCGACGACACCTAGTAAATTTCCCGTATGGGGCCCCTTCGTCTCCCATCCCGAAATCACGGAAGGCATGGCTGGAGGTATGTGTCCTTGAGCATTGTCAAACAGAAGAGCCTTGTCAAGTAGCGTGATTGAATGAAGTATCATGATTTACGGGTCTTAATACTAGGTTCGAAGTGGGCTTTTCTGCTGTGCACCACTGCAGCTTTTGGCTCCGAATTCGTTAGAGTGCAAACATGTGAAGTAGCATCCATGAACGTGACAGGATGATAGAAGTTCGCCAAATAGAGATGTCCTGAGATGAAGATGTCCAATCTATTGACTTTCGGCAATCAGTGTGATCCCACGGTGTACCAGACGCTGACGTAAGGCTGCATGGCGCGTCGGAGTTTGTGGGGGAACAGCAGCTATCCTATTTCCGGCCTTCGGATGTGGAGAAGGATGCAGCCAAGGGTCTCCGTCTGACAGTCTCGTGGAAATCTGCACGTATGCCATCTTGTGTGCGGCCGGTAGGCCCCACCCTAGCAGTCATTTCACGAGATGTATCAGAGACGCAGGAGTCCAACTACCGAATCGCGTGGACGGGCGAAGGTAGGTAGGTAGCGGATGTGTGGTCGCAGCTTTCGGGCCACCTTCATAGCCGGCAAAGCAGACGGCGCGAATTGAATGATCACGATCAGATGCCAAAGAGGTAGGATTTCTTCCATGTTTGATGCTTTCTTAGATTGTCCCTCCTTTTTTTTTTTTTTTTTTTTTTTTCCGATCCTCAATTCAGTGCTACAAACGACGATGGCAAAGGCTGGGGAGTACACCAACGGCCCAGTGGAGGATGGATATGCAGTCCATGGCACAACAACACCTCCAAGGCCTTTGCGAGTCGTCATTGTCGGTGCTGGAATTGGAGGGCTGACAGCTGCCATAGCCCTCCGTCGTGTTGGTCACGACGTCGTCATCCTTGAGCAATGGAGCGGTGCCAATGAAACGGGGGCTGCCATCCATTTGGCACCCAACGCGAACGGTGTTCTTCGCCGCCTGGGCCTCTACGCAGAAACATTTGGGGCCAACCGGGCGCAACATATGACGGAGTACAGCCTAGATGGAAGTGAGAAGTTCTCACTGGATCTGGAAAAGGCAAATCAAATCTGGCAGCATCCGTGGCTGCTCTGTCACCGGATTCATCTACATTCCAATCTTTCCAAAGCAGCTACCAGCAGCGAAGGCCCAGGCAAACCTGCAGAACTTCGATATTCCAGCAAGGTTGTTTCGATCGATCCAGACCATGCTACGGTGACTACGGAAAAAGGCGATCGGATAGAAGGCGATGTAATACTCGGAGCCGACGGGGTCTCTTCAATAACACGAAAAATGGTCAGGGGTGGACATGTGACCCCTTTCTCCTCTGGCAAAAGCGCTTTTCGCTTTCTCGTCTCGAAAGAGGAGGTCATGCGAGATGAGCTTACGAGAAAGTTTGCGCAGCGGGAAGGAGAGATGATTGTCTGGTACGGTCGCGATAGGAGGATCGTGATGTATCCCTGTGAAAACAACATGCTGCTGAACTTTGTCGCTATGCATCCCGACGCTGAAACTGCAGCCCCATCTGATGGTAAGTAATCATGCTGACAAGTCGACTGCCACTTTAGCTACAGATTTCTCACCAAGACTAATCACTTGCACAGACTGGAACGCTGGTGGTAACCGAGACAAGCTTCTCGAGGTCTACCGAGAATTCGATAAGGCGATATTAGCATTGCTAGCCAAAGCTAATCCGAAGACCTTGAAGGTGTGGAAGCTACTTGACATGGAGAAACTACCCACTTGGACAAACAATAGACTTGCGCTGCTGGGTGATGCCGCACACCCGTTTCTTCCACGTAAGACGTCTCTCTGGTGATACTTATTGGATTGTACGCTTATTATCTGTCAGATCAGGGTCAAGGGGGTGGTGTGGCGATTGAGGATGCCGCATCTCTGAGTGTTGTACTTCCCTTAGGGACCAAGCCGAGCGAAGTGGCCAGTCGACTTCAAGTGTACGAAAGTTGCAGGTATGAGCGTGCCCACAACATTCAGCAATTCACACGACTAGCAGGAAAAGACTTGGATGACCCAGAGAAAGTGGACAGTAAGTCTTGTTTCATCGTTTTTCTTAATACCAGAAGAACTGATCGCGTGGAAAAGTGGTCAAATTTACCCATTACAATTTTGGACATGATGAGTTCGATCACTCTACTAAGATATTTGATGACTGGCGGTACGCGCAAAACCCGAATCTCTTTTGGAGGATGCCTATCTCGTTCGGACCTATGCCCGGCCCCCGTCAGGCACTTTACACAAACACATCACAAAAAGCACGTCACTCCACCTTCACTACTGCTTCGGTCAAATTCAAGACTTCTCGAACTTTTCTAGAAAATTTGTTCCCGACAAAGTCCTTTTCTTTTAAGTCGCCTGGTACAGTTGCCTATGCTAGCTTTTCCCAGACCACGCTGGGAAAAATGGAATGGCTGGGCGGCTCTGGTTACAACCATTTCGGCTTATATCTTCATAACGTGGAATTCAAGACGCGCGACGGCACCAGCATCACCGGCACCTATATGCCTCTTCTCTTCGAATCGCTTGCGGATCCGATTGTGAGCGGCCGAGAAGAGCTCGGGATGCCAAAACTCTTTTGCGACATTGATGTCAGGCGCCGCGAGCATGAATATACTGTCCATGCCGGATGGAAAGGCGCCACCTTTGCCACGCTGAATCTTGAGGAACTGGAAGAATCAGATCCCCAGGCAGAAGCTGGTACAATTGGTGGTGAGGCTGACTACGGAATCCTCACTTATAAATACATTCCGGCCGTCGGTGAGCGCGGAAAGGCAGATGCTGCGTATGCTGTTGTCGTGCCGCATCAAGAAGAGTCGAAAGTGGTGCCTTCCCGAGTACATAAAGTGTACAAGACGGAAAAGGCCAGCCTTAACTTTGCAAATCCAGATCCCGCAGACCTTCCTACATTGCATCACATTGTTTCGAAGTTGAGGCAGATTCCGATATACGAATACATTTCTGGGAAAGTTGTAGAAGGGACAGGTGTTCCGGACGTCTCTTCTGCTCGGAGAATCGAATAGACTGTGTACTTTCATGTATAACGTTATTCCCCTTCTTACACGTCGTTTGATGCTTCTTGGCTCTATTCTACATTACATAGATATCACTTGGTATTTCCCATGCTTCCCCTGATTGGTAAAGCTTGCCTCATTACCGTATCCCATGCCTGAAGATTGTGGCCGTACGGCTTTGTGGTGGTGCACAGAGCTACCTCTCCACTTTGCCGAACCCCGCATACCACGTTTTTTTACCCCTGAATAAGCGCACATGGGTCTTCTCCACAGTCTCAGTGCTCGAAGTCTAAACCAATTTGTGCGGACACAAGCGAGACCAACAATGGCGCGAGATAGATATTTCTTTAGCAAAGCTGGCCGCTGTTCATGTGTAGAACCCACTACAGCTCCCACTTTTGCATGTCACTCTGATGGCTTCCTCAAATGCGTCTGTCCTCGACAATGGCTTGCCTGCTATCAATCGTCTGATCACAGATCATGACTCTTCCGGAAAAGCCGTCTTCAACAATACCATTCCTGACCCTCTTCCTTGGCAGCCACTGCCCGACGGTGCACGATTCAGTCTGGGCTATGCGACGAATGAAATCCCGGTCAACCTGAATGATTCACGAGATGTATTCACATACAATGGCTATCTTGAGAAGAAGCCTGGAATCACCATCCCCGGTGGCACCGTCTGTCGCCTGGTCGATATGATGCCGGGAGCGACTTCGCCAATGCATCGGACTGTGAGCCTTGACTATGGCGTTGTTCTGGAAGGGGAGGTTGAGCTGGTCTTGGACAGCGGAGAGACCAAGGCTATGAAGAGGGGGGACATCGCAATCCAAAGAGGCACAAACCATGCATGGAGAAATATCACACCTAATGGTGGCTGGGCGCGAATGCTTTATGTCCTACAGGAGGCCAAACCGGTGCTGATTGGAGGCAAGGAGCTAGATGAAGATTATGGAGGCATCGTTGGCGTTCCAGCAAGTCGGGATACGGAAAGCGGTAATACAGCAAAGTAGGCAGAAGAGGAAGTATTGCCACAAACGCACGAGACGAAACAAGGGTAAATCATGGAATGGGGCATGTTGATTACTTACAATAAAGCCATAATCTACCAGCACTTTTCACTAACATGGCGCCTCCCATTCTGCATTCTAGTGAGCGCTATATACCTAGCAATCCGAACGGGATTCTGCATAGCCTACGTTGTTCTCCCACCTTTCTGTACACTTTTCAACACCCGTTCGCAAGAAATACTGCAAGAGCAGGCCCAGACTCTTGAAATCGCCGCGTTTGCCGGAGAAAGCTCATCTTTGTCGTATCTGCGTTTCTGAAAAATCTTGTTCTACAAAGAGCGACGAAGTAGTGACCAGAAGAAGCACAGAACCTAGAATTCTGAAGCAGCAGTGCAAATGCGTAACTGTCAGGAAACCAGGAGTGTGCGGCAGCCGAAGTTGAACAGACGCTCTTTACTTCAACTTCTGAGCAATTTGTGTCCCGGCGAGACGGCCAAACGTTAAAGATCGCAAAACCGATGTTGCAGGAGGATATTCTGTCGCACGTGAGCCTTAATGATTCTACTGGGGCAGCGATGGTGCACACCATTATAAAAAAGACCAGTCAACTCTCCTGCGGCCCACAAACCTGGTATTGGCACGTCGTTTGTGCCCAGGACCTGTGCATTGATGTTTGTTTTAACGCCACCATACGTAAATGTCAGGTGTGACTCTAAGGGAAAGCTATCACAAGTGAGTAAGAGTGCTTCTGTATCAACGTTTACTAAACCTACCCATAGAATGGTCCCGTCACAATTGGGTTTGCCCAGTTGCTTTTGTTGGGATGTAAACCTGTTGTTGCCTTGCCGTCCAGTCTCATCAAGTCAAATGGCTCATCGTTGCAAGCAGCATTAAATTCTTCAACAGTCTTCACAAGCGCATCTGGATCGCAACCTAGCTTCTTTGCAAGCTCGTCAATGGAATCGGCTTGTACAGGCTCCTGGTCAGTGGTATCGTAAACCCATCCCGGTCGAAATCGCCTCATTATCGTGTCATCGGTAATGAAGTAGCCTCTCTGGTTTTGATCTCGCCATAATTCAAGAGCGATCATTTCAAACGTGGCGAAGAGGTGACGTTTTCCTTCGTCATAAAAGCGTTGACAGTGCTCGTTGACAACTATGCCATAGTTGTGTCCTTGCGGAGGTGTCAGTGCAATGGCCGCACCACGTTTCAATACTCACCCCAGATAACAGCATCAGGTTTGGTTGCTCTAGTATCAACCAATTCACAGTGAATGCCGTCAAAAGAGCCAGCGGTTTGCGCTCCGAGCTCGAGAGCCATGTTGAGGCCAGCTCCTTTGTTGTACTTCAACCCTGGAGCAATAAGGGGCAATTCGTGGGTACGGTTTCCAATATACTTGGCCAGCATTTCTCGATTTCCCTCAAAGCCTCCACATGCAAGAACAACATCCGGAGCAATCCTGGTATTGTTAGGAAGGAACACACGATGGCCGTGTCAGGAAACGCTCACAGCTCATAAAGCAATCCATCCTTCTTCCTTACCTGCAAACCTCTGACTGCTCCTTGTTGATTGGTCAAAACATGCATCCCGTTTGTCTCCCAGTACACTTCACAACTGGCATAGCTGATGATATGGTCCATCAATTTCGAAATCATTGCATTCCCACCACCATCGGGAAACACGAAATGCTGCCCCGTTTTGAACTCGAGCAAGACATTCTGCTCATCATGATGCACAAATTTGACGCCATGCTCTTCTAGATACTTAGCTGTTGTTTGCGCTTCATCTTGTAATTTCTGGCAATACTCCTGATCTGCCTGGCCTTTGCTCACTGCTTGCATTTCGCGTTTCCAATCATCGTCGAAAGCGAGATCTTTGTCGAGCCTCAAATACGCCATGGTCCAGCGGGAAGCTCCGCAGCGCTCATCTGCCTTTCCAGCTTCGACTAAGGCAACGCGACCATTCTTGTTCCCCGATTTACAGGTCTCCAGAAAGTTAAGAGTTGCCATGCACCCGGCGAAGCCGGAGCCCACGACTATCAAATCGTATTCTGGCGTCCACATACCGACAAAATTCTACAGTATTTTTAGTTCTGGGAATGATGAAGTTGCAGCCACAGACAAGCCAGGATGCATTGGATCTTTTAAACTATGTGACCTGCGCAGATCATGGCGCGGGTAGGCGCATGCCTGCGCGAAGCAGTGCGGGGGATAACTGGTGTGCCGAAGCTGGTTGGCTGTCATCTTGGTGTTGAGCGGGAGTCCAGAGACCATAGGTACTTTCGGCCAACACCTAATTCCGAAAAGCGGGGAATCCGATCGATATGGTGGTCTCGATTTGAGCGTGACTGAAAGCGCGTAAGTAGAAACTTGGCTCTGGAATTACTCTGGGACCCCCGCGTTCAGCCACAAATGACCAGATGAGGCTCTCTGCTTTCTTTAAGAGTTGCAAGCGATGTCTTGATCATAAGCGCTTATAACGTAAACGGCATTATCTGTCAAAATTATATTATGACTTGTGGAAGCATGACGAATTGGTGCTGGTGTATGGATGTAATTTGCTCTTTCGAATCAGTCCCACGCTGAGCCAACCACGCATACCTTGCATGCTGCACGTACTACCTGGCAGACTTCAGAACGCTCAACCCAAGGCCTGTTTGTGTCTAATGGTGTGTAGGTCAGTGTTCAATAAATGTCATGGGCTAAAACTAGGGTGCAATATCAACCCTCCACGTACAGTCACAACCTCATGCTCTTACCGTGAGGTACCCAGATGTCAAGCTCAGAGGCTTGCCTGTAAGTCATGCACTTCGTATAGCTTACCCGTCATCACTTGAGTATAAGCCATCGTCAAGATCCAGTTTTGCTGCGACAGGGAGCTTTGGGAACATCTCTCCGAGAATGTACTGAATAGGCAAGGCTTAGCGAATCGGGAAGATTTTCAGACCGCGAAGGCCGATATAAATTCTATCTGAAACCCTACTTGGCGAGTCCGCTTGGGAACAAAAGATAACAGTATCATCAGCTTTTTGCTTTCCATCTCCACAGTAGACAAAGAGTATGGCGTCGTCAGAAGATTATTCCTCGCAACAATTTCTTGTTGATCGAGCCTTCATTCATGACACACTCACAAAACTGGTACATGCCTGAAGACACTGTCTTGCAGCCGGAGCTGATATTTTACTTCGTATAGTACCTCGCTGTCGATTCGCGACAGTTCTCATTGCTGTCCTCCCAAGTTTTTGCCCCAAACATTACGATGGACTACACGGCAATGTTTGGTGGTGAGCCAATTCAGAGGAGCGGCGATGCGCAACAGGAGCACTTTGAAGGAATAATGCAGAAAATGGAAAACACTCAACACATCATCACGTAAGTTTTCCTCGGCTAGATGCGCACCTATATCTTCGGGTTGAGGCACAGCCACCCTACCTACCTGGGCTATGGCTAATATATATACCTTAGCTCAATCATACCATACTTGCCCGCGCCTGATCGTGGAGCTTCTCCACCAGAGAGAGCGAACGCCAGGGCCAATGTGACCGCGTACTTACGCAAGAAGCTTGCAAACGGTGAGACTAGAGAGACTCGCAACGGCGGTAGACTCGAATGTGAGCTCATACGGTTCCCGGACCTAGCAGAAAAGGCAGAAAGCAATCCATGGCGAATAGGGACGTTCAAAGCACTACCTGCTTGGGACCAAGGTGGGAAGGACTTTTGGGGAGCTGAGTAGTTAAGATTCGCAGCGAACGAGAGTCGATCCGTTTAAGCAGACGCTTCGGCTTCAGCCTGTCGACTTGCGACACTTCCTTGACGCCACCAGTGTTTGGGATCTTGCCACTGATGTTTGCTCACGATACTCTCCTGTCCGGGCGAGCCCCACCCGCCACCACCGGGAGTCATTACGATGATCCGCTCTCCGACCTGCATGCTAGCTGTGTTCTTTCCCCCAAGATTAACATGACGGTACTCTTGCGCCGTGTCATCGTGGATGGTCTTCTTCTGATCTCGAGGCACGTTTTTCGCGCCGTCTTCTACCAGAACGGCGTTGTCGTCCTCGCTGCTTTCTTGATGTTTCGGAACTTTTCTTACCCAAACGTTCAGGCCACATTCAGCGTCTTCGCCACCAGCCAGTCCATACGGACGATAGACTCTGCGCTCACTTAAGATACTTACCTGCACCGGAATTCTGAACTCAATGTCTCTTACCACTCCGTCACCTCCTTTATGCATCCCGTTGCCACCACTCCCCTTTCTCAGACTGAATTCTCTCAAGATGACTGGATATCGCCGCTCGAACACTTCTGCATCGGTGATTCTCGTATTCGTCATGTGCGTGTGCACTCCATGGGCTCCCTCCCAGGTTTCTCCGGCCCCGCTGCCACCCGCTATCGTCTCGTAGTATCCGAACCCTTTGACCTCTTGCTTGCCTTCCAGATTGCCTCCAAATCCAAACGTCAGATTATTGCAATCGCCCTGACTCGCTGCACATGCTTTGAAAGCTTTAAGGACTACATCAGTAACGCGCTGTGACGTCAAAACGTTGCCGCCGACCACTGCGGCATTGTCCGACGGAGAAAGGAAGGAGCGAGGCGGAATAATCACTTTTATCGGAGTCAAGCAGCCTTGGTTGAGAGGGATGTCCTCGCTGATGAGGGAGCGGAGGCAATATATGATGGCAGAGTAGGTGACGGCCTCTGGGGCATTGATATTGGCTAAAGAAATGGTCAACTTGTTCTACCGATTTCACGCGAGGGGAAGGCTTCGCTTACCATAGACCTCAGGTCCTGTTCCTGAAAAATCGAATACCGCTTCTCCCTTCTCACCGTCGATGGTAATGTTCAACTTGATAGGACTGCCGTCGTCCATGTAATCTATTGCGCTTAGGTCGCGTCCTTCAAACCTTTTACTTACACTCCTCAGTAAATTCTTCACGCTAAGCTCCGCGTTATCTTGGATACTACGCATATAGAATTGCACGGCTTCTTCTCCGTACTCCTCAATTAGCGTGCTGATTAGATTGATGCCCTTCTGATTTGCTGCAATCTGTGCCTTCAGATCGTTGAGGTTGTCCGTGAGACACCTGGTCCCGCTACAACCAGGGTACTGAGCGGGCTCATCAAAAAGTAGCTCGGTTATCCGCTTCTCATTGAAGTGACCTCCAGAGACAAGCTTTTCGGATTTGATCGCAGCGCCTTCCTGGAATAATTCTCTTGAGTGAGGGGGCATCGATCCCGGGAGAATGCCGCCGATGTCAGCATGGTGTGCGCGTGATGCAACATAGAAGACTATTTTGTCACCACTAAAAGCGGGTGTAACGACTGTAATATCAGGCAAATGTGTTCCGCCATACATTGGATGATTTGAGACTAGCACATCGCCGCGTTGGAGTTTCCCTTTCCATATCGAGGCCTGTTTCTCCACACAAGTAGACATGCTACCCAGATGGACAGGAAGATGAGGGGCGTTCGCCACAAGTCCACCTTCCGAATCAAAGAGAGCGCAGGAATAGTCGAGGCGTTCTTTGACATTTGTGCTGACGCTTGTCTTTTGCAGAGCTCGGCCCATTTGCTCAGCAATGGCCATGAAGCGGTGCGCAAATATGCTGAGCATGATCGGATCGACCTCTTTAGTGTCGATTTTCTTATCTTGGCCAGAAATCTCACCAATGTTGATGACCACATGAGTGTCGATTAGAAGAGCGGAAGCTCCAGGGGTGACAACGATGGTCTGGGTATCGTCTGCCAGAATGGCCGGTCCCTTAATGCGATCACCAATGGAGATATCTTCAAGCTTGTAAATGGGTGTGTCTTGTCGGCCTCCTTCGAAGTAGACCTGGCGCCTGTCATACTCTTTTTTCCCTCTCCCCAAGTCGGTCGGCTTGATGTCCCGCAATTGTTGGTCGACGGTTTTTTCTGGCCCTTCGAACGTCTTGCCAATACCTCTTACCCTGACATCATCAATGATAATGTCACGATCAGGAAATGTGAAGCCAAATTCCTGTTGATGCTGCTTGATGAATGCTTTGCCAAATGCCCACTCGTCTCCGCCGTATTCGTTGTGAGACTCCTCCTTGATAGGTCGAATAATCATCAGAGCAGATTCTGTGCCCCTGTAACGCATATTAAGGTACTCCTCAAATTTTATTTTATCTACTGTGAAACCCTGATCCTTGAGGGTCTCCCTTGATCTATTTTTAAGGTCTTGCATTTTCTCTTTCAAATCGCTCTTTGCCTTCCCTTCGTCTGACCAGACCTTTGACTCCGGCTCTTGACGTTCATCAACAACATCTGCAAGAGCCATGCCGTAAGCCGAAAGCACCGAAGAATATCGGTGGATCAAGATCTGTGTGACACCGAGTGCCTCTGCAATTGCAACGGCATGTTGTCCACCTGCCCCACCAAAGGTCGCAAGCCGATGTTTTGACGTGTCGTGCCCTCTTGCTTCAGTCAACGAACGAATGGGTCTCGTCATTGTCTCGTTCGCAATCTTGACAAAGCCATAGGCAATCTCGTCGATTGACATCTTTTTCGACTCATCACTTCCCGCGATATCTTTATTTATTTCTTCTGCTAGCTCTTTGAAGAGCGCTTCACTTGCGCTCACATCCAGACCCTCGTTCTCCTTCTCGCCAAAGATTTGAGGGAAGAAATCTGGTAACAAGCGCCCAAGGAAGAGATTTGCATCAGTAATTGCCAAGGGTCCGCCTTTTCGATAGCACGCTGGGCCAGGATGAGCGCTGGCCGATTCTGGACCAACGACGAACAGACCATTTCTCCAGAAGAGGCGGGATCCGCCACCAGCAGCGACCGTGTTGATATCCAGCTGAGGCGACTGTATTGTGACGCCAGCAGTGGTGGTCTCAAAGACGTGGTCATACCTGCCTGAACCGTATCGACTGACATCTGTGCTGGTGCCTCCCATGTCGAATCCAATGACCGGTATTCGAGTTTCTGGGTCGTAGGAGGTAAGAGCATATCCAACAACCCCTCCAGCCGGTCCAGAAAGTATTGCCCGTAGACCAGAAAAAATGCCAACGTCAACCAGACCGCCATCTGACTGCATGAACTCGCATCTTGCGCCTTTTGCACCACTTTCTCTTTTCACGCTCGCTGTCCCCAATCCGCCCTCAAATCCAGCTTCGAAGCCCTTGATGTACTTCTTGATCGCCGGTGTAAGATATGCGTCCGCACACGCAGAAGTTGCTCTTGGAACAAGCTTGATCATCGGCATCAATTCGTGGCTTAAGCTTACATGCTCAAATCCAATCTCTCGCGCTATCTTGCCTACCAATGCCTCATGTTGTGGAAAGGTATACCCGTGCATCAAGCATACCGCTATGCTTCGAAACCCTTCTTCGTACACTTTTCTCAGTTGCCCTTCAATTGCATGCTGCACTGGCCTCTTCAGTATCCGTACTGATTCACCGCTTAACCCTTTTACAAGTTCCGGGTTTTGGCATGCCTTATCAGCTGTCTCTGCCGGCGTCTCTTTTCTCTCCGGATCTTCAGCGTAGTCTTCGAGTGTCACTCGTTCATCAATCTCAATGACTTTTTTGTACAGCACATCCGGCTTCCGTATTGCCAGATCGAATATGTTTGGACGACTCTGGTTTCCGATCTCCAAGCAATCCCTGAAGCCCTTCGTGACCAGCATCACAATATCCTGCCCCTTTCTTTCGAGCAGAGCATTGGTGGCTACAGTTGTACCCATCCGTATCGATTCTATCTGGGAGGTATCGAGAGGCTCGCCACGAGGAATTTCACGGCCTGTGAATTTGGAGAGGAGACGGCGTATACCTTCGAGAGGCGCATCATCATAGTTTGAAGGGTCTTCGGAAAGGAGTTTGATCAGAATATCATCTTCCATTTTGCCAGTTCCTGGATTACCGACACAATCGGTAAAGGTGCCACCGCGCTATTGCATACTCTGTAAGTATTTTATCAAGAAGTAAGTTATGAAATAACAATAGTCCATACATCAATGGCAATGCGAACCCCACGTTGAGTGCTTCCGCTTGAGGCCATAATGAAATCAGAATGCGGTATTGGAAAGTTAAATTCGTGCACACCCAACAGATCGCTATAAAAATATTGATAAAGTACCGCCCAGCCGATAGAAAGCCTCGAGACGGGATGAAATGCTACTTGAGGAGGTAGCTAAATTCTTACCGGTGCCCCTCGTCATAGCCTTGCACAGATGACATGATGGGTGGGGGCACACTTTACACTCAATTTGACTCGGGCACATAAACTACACGTAGCTGTCATTTGTACACCTACTATGGGTTATTAATATAACAGCAGGAAGGTTTTAACGTCGAGTTGAGAGGCAGCCTCGTCATTCAAGGTTTAAGACACCTTTTTGTGCTTTCAACCGTCAGAACTGTTGACGGTACTGGTGTTCATGACATTTTTGTTGGCATTCTCATGAAGTGCATCTCAATTGCTCCACGACGATACGCCAGTCTCTGTCATTTAGCGTTCTTGAGAAAACCTGAAACCTGGTTGATAGTGATCAAGATAAGTGTCCATTACTGCCAATGGCCTCCCAAATTTTTCCAAATCGCTCCGCTGCCACTTTTCGATATGCTGGGAATTCAGTTAACCCTCGCATCCTTCTATTCCATCAAAAGCTGCCCGACTATGCAACCACCCCACTCATACCATTGCCAACCGTTGCCAAGGAGCTCGGGCTAGGAAATGTATCCCTCAAGGATGAGTCTCAGCGCTTCGGCCTTCCCAGTTTCAAGATTTTGGGCGCTTCATGGTCCATTCACTGCGCTTTAGCAGAAAAATGTGGACTAAAACATTTGGCAACTCTTGAGGAGGTCGGCCGAGCTGCGAGAGCAAGGAATTGCCAGCTGGTAAGCGAAAGGCTTTTGAGTCACACTGGCTTCATTTTTGGCTGAGGTAACAAGGTAACTTGCACGGAAGGTAATTGGGGCCGTGCTGTATCACGCATGGCTCGTTATTTGGGTATTCGTGCCACTATCTTTACACCACGCTCTATGGATGATGCAACCTCAGCCAAGAACGCTGGTGAGGGTGCGATTGTGAAACAGATAGAGGGTGACTACGACGACGCAATAGCAGAAGCAGTCAAAGCCTCCAAGGAGCATGACATGCTCCTCGTCATGGACACATCCTGGCCTGGATTTGAGCAAAGCTCACGCTGGGTCGTAGAGGGCTACTCGACTATGCTTGCTGAAGTCGACAATCAACTAACGGACCAGGGAAGTGAACCAGCAACGTTGGTAATTGCCAGCGTGGGAGTCGGATCATGGGCCCAGGCCGTGACTCAACATTACAAGAGCAAAGAACCGACGGGTACGGTTGCAACAGTGGAGCCAGAAAGTGCTGCTTGTTTCAAGACTAGCCTTGAGAGTGGTCAGGACACGTCCGTGAAAACGGGTGATACCATTATGTCTGGGATGAATTGCGGAACAGTCTCGTCCATTGCTTGGCCAACATTGTGCGCCGGTGTCGACGTTGCTTTGACGGTTTCTGAATGGGAAGCGCACCAAGCTGTTCTGTACTTGCGCGAATGCGGTGTCGATGCTGGTCCCTGCGGCGCTGCGACTCTGGCTGCACTAAAAAAGCTGCACGGAACCGGATTGCCGAATCTAGGCGCCAAATCGTCTGTAATCCTTTTCTCAACAGAGGGATCTCGGGAGTACGCGATTCCCCAAGAAACAAATGATTAGGGGGATTTGTACCCGCCTTGGTCAACCTTTGTCCTTGACCATTGCTCGCGCCCGTTTTCTCTCCTCCACGTCAAGACACCATAAAATTCCCTCTTCTTCGTCCTGTCCATCGTCTTTGGCCTGGATCATCTCCTCCCACTCGTCCTCCTCCATGTTCATAACCAATGTGATTTGCAGGCACCTGGAAAACGAATCTCGTAATCCATATCTGGCTCCCTGTATCGTTGCACTTACGATCCCAGCAATGTCTCTCTCCATTCGCACAGCTCCCAATTCGTTGATGCGTCCGTAATAGCTCCAGATACGCTTCTCCAGCGCACGAGACAAGTGTTGTACCGCGGTACTCATCAGTCGGTCACCGTTCTTGTCTGTTAGAATTCGTCGCAGCGGCTTGCTCAATGCCACCCAGCCTCTTGTGAACCTCTGTTTCACCGATTCATCATTCAAGACGTCACCCTCACCACCGGCCGTGTCGCCTTCTCGTTCACGTTTCATCTCGGCTAAATCTTCGGCCGAAAGATTGTAAATGGTATCTCGAAAGGCTTCGGCGAGGATGGGACGGATACGAGGCTTCATGACTTGATTAAAGGTAACAGAAACAGCTTCCGCGACCAGCTCGCCAGCCTTGTTTTCGAAGGAAGATTCGAGCGATTTGAGAGAGCTCTCGACAAAGGTTGCATCGTTGTTGAACGGAAAGAGGTCGGCAAGTACAGGATGACTGCTAGTGTCCTCGTCTGTATTGCTATTGTGCCTCGTAGCAGACGAACCTGGATCGAGCTTTGATCGAACAATGCGTTGAACGTAATCCGTTGCGACGTCAAGGTTATTGATGAGAACGAGAAACTGAATGATTTTATCTTCAGGAGGAAGACCACCTTGGATAGCGGCTTTTGGGTAGCACTCATCCCTCATTTTCCGTTGCGTCATACCGACAAAGTCAGAGCCAAGCACACGGTCAATGGCTGGTATTACACTGGATATTACGGAGCGTTGAGACGTAGAGAGAGACCGATGAAGGACTTGGCTGACAATATACATGACATCGTCAACCGCCGAGGTTATAAATGGAGGATTGCCGATATCTTTACTTGGGTTAAGTGAGAGGTTGAGCGGTGGTTCGTCTAGCTGGAATGATTTTTCTACAGACCGACGGAAATAAAAGGTCGTCATGACGTTAAATGGCTCGATTAGTCCTTTAGTAACTTTCCTGTCAAGCGTACTATTCGCAAGAAAAGCCGGTAGTGTCAAGCCTTTGTAGTTTGAATGACTGACATCGTCCTCCGGCTGCTGCACAGCCATTAGCCACTGAGAAAGGACAATTGGGCGTCGCAGACCTACAGTTACTTTGGAAGCTAGGAATCGTGTATAAAGCGCCCAACGCCCGAGCATCACTGCAATCTCGTTAAGCAGACCATCTACCTCTTTCATGTCCACGCCCTCATCTTCTTGGCTCTGCGTTCCGCTGGAACCATCTCTGACTGCTGGAGACATTGATCGTGGAGTTCCGCCGACTCCACGCGGAGCAGACAAGAAACTTTGTACCAGGAATGAAAACGCATACGATTTGACCTCTGTCAATTTTTTCTCGATGCTTCTTTCATCAGCCCATGTGTCCAGCACCAAACCCCCTTGAACATCAGCCTCAACTTGTAGCCTTTCTATCACTTTAATCATCATACTCATCCCGTAATGTCTCTCGACTAGAGGCTCGTGGCCATCAACAATTTGTGCGACATGCTCAAACAATCGGGTTAGTATATTAGCATAGAATAGACCCTCTCTTCTCCCGTTTCCTTCTCGCAGATTATTCCTAGCCCTTGCCGCAACCCCATGACATACATACCGCCCATAAGCTTCCAGCCCTGTATCTGCTCTCCCAATCATGGGAAACAACTTGAAGAACCTCGTCACTTTGCTGCCATCGCCACTCGCTGCTGCCCTCTCAAATTCTCTTAGGAACAGGGCACATAAGGACTCGGCGGCCCCGTCCAGAGTCACTGAAGGGCTATCTGGTACTTCTGCCGTCGGAACCATCATTTCCGCGAATGCCCCTCGAACGACTTCATCTGGTATTTTTCGGGCTCGCTGAAGATAACTGGCTGCACCCTCCCAGTCCTGAGGCGCACCCATGCACCCCACAACGCCCAGCACACATGCTCGGAGTTCGACTACTTGCTCGACTACTCGCAGCGTGGCACGGACAGCGGCTTGCTCGGTGTCGAGCGTTGCGACGGCAGACGAGAGACGAGCGGCGGTGGACGCAGCAGGAGCGAGTGAAGACTGAGCAATTGTACGTGCATTTTGGGCGTGCGAGGCCAGGTGTGCACGGAGCAGATCGAGACGGTGTAATTGCCGAACCAGATCGTGGTGGGTATTTAAGAGGGCATCAAGGCGGCTGGTGATGGCAGCCTCGCGAGCTGAGAGATGCGTGAGGGTGGAGTGGACTTCGGCAAGGGTGGAGATCTGATGAATATTTTTGCCAAGCTTGTGAGTAGGTTTCGGGGTGACTTGAGTATTGGAGAGCGAGCCAGTCTCGTCAAGACTGGTCATATTCTCATTTGTTAGACTCGCGGCAGTCTGAGAAACAGCACTGAGGTTGGCGCTGGCGCTACCTCGCGCTCCTCACCTGTTTGTTCTACGACGCGCTGCTCCTTCAACAAGGCAACAAAACCTGCTTGAGCAAGTGAACGCTCCTCTACATGTTCTAGTCGATTACGAACTTAGCTATGGAAGTTGTTGAGCTTACCGCGCTTGCTTTTAGGAACTGAAAGCAGTCGGCTTGATCGTCCACCACAGTAAAGGAGCCTTAATATCCTCCCACTCCATTGGCGAAATGTCTCGCGCCCCAATTTACCTGTTTACGAATGTTTCGTCGTTCTGCATTGCATCTCAACATACCAGATGTAGCCCCGACTTGTCAGGCTTCAGATCGTGGACATTACTTACCTCAGAGAACTCAGATCCTAGGCCTCTAGTTCGCTGAGAGGGGCCAGTGCCCTGGCTCACGCTGAAGCGTACGGCAATCTCATGTTTCCTAGCCGTGTCAAAGTCTGAGTTCACCTTGCATAATATCAGAGCAATTACGAACTTTCTTAGCACCTATTATTGGTACAGCAAAAAGTTCAGTGACTAATAGGTCAGTAGACACCTCCCCAAGCATCTCAGCGAGCACCTCAGCGGACAAAACAATAGCCAAATGATAGGCACAAGAACAGTCACGACGGCAGGCACAACGGTAGGCACAATAGCGGGTCTAGCAACGGGCCTGGCAACATGTCTGGAAACAGACCTAGCTATAAGCCCAGGGATAATTCTAGGAGTAGGCCTAACAATAGGCCGAGCAGTAGCCCTGGCAGCGCATTCAGCAGCGAATTGCAGAGGCCTGTTCCTGGGCCTGTTTCTAGGCTCAGCAGCAGGCAGCGACATCGCAGGAAAGATGAGACCGATTTCGGGAACGCAATTGTGATCGACACTAAAGCAGGTTCAAGATGAACTCAGACGGCATTTAGAAAAAGTTAGACTCACCTGACTACACTTAAACAAAATATGGCACAGCAGTGCGTACCTAGGCATAGAAATGAAGCTCCAAACGAGACGCTAGATGAGACGCTAATGTGAAGCGAGGCGAAGCGAAATGCTGTCTGAGTCACTGAGACAAGCTAGCACGACATTTACTCTGTTACGAGCGTTTACATTACTTGTGACTTTCAATAGCTTTGCAGAGGCACTTGCTCCTCGAGCCATGATGGCGGGCGTGACACCAGACCCTGTATCGACAAAGAAGACAAGCAATGATGTTGTCTGCATTGCAGATATCGAAAAAGCCGGGTCTGGTAAAATGGCTTCTGAAGCAAGAGGTAAGGAATTTTTTGCTTCCACTGAATGCTATGTTCTCCAGGATTATTTTTGAGCACTTCTGGGAATACTCCGACCCTTCTCATGGAGATTCTCGTTTATCATCTGTGGACGCACTAAGATTATATAGAATTTTATAACTCTGGCTCCACTGACCAGCAGACTCTTTCTGAAAACACCTCGGTTTTCGCAAATTATAAACTCAGACCGCGAGTACTGGTCGATGTTTCAAATGTGGATACATCTATCGATTTGTGGGGTCGCAAAGTGGTGTTTCCTCTAGGAATTTCGCCCGCCGGTGTTCAGGCGATGGCTCATCCAGACGGCGAGCTAGGTACATCGCGTGCTGCCGCAAAGAGTGGCGTCAACATGGCCATTTCGTCTTTTGCAAACTACTCGATAGAAGACGTGGTTGGCGCTGGGCGCAGAATTGGGCCTATTGATCACGCTATCCAGCTATACACGATGAAAAACCGCAATCTTCAGGAGCGAATCATCAAAAAAGCCGAGGCACAAGGCTGCAAAGCTATCTTTTTAACTGCTGATTCACCGGTGCTTGGTGTTCGGTACAATGAACATCGCAACGATTTCCGCACTCCTGCTGGGCTTGACTTTCCAATCATAGAGTGGACCAGCAAAGAGATCCGCAGCAGAACGCATGAAGCAGGCCATGTTGGATTCAGCGATGACGCGCATAGCTGGGCACGAGAAATTCCTTGGTTGCGAGAAAGGACGAAGATGGCAATCTGGATCAAGGGAATACTGACTGCAGAGGATACGCAACTGGCAGTGGAATACGGCTGTGACGGCATTCTGGTCAGTAACCATGGTGGTCGGCAGCTGGACGGGGTGCCTTCGACTCTGGATGCGCTTCCAGAATGCGTTGAGGCAGCAGCTGGGAAAATACGCATTCACGTCGACGGCGGGTTCCGGAGAGGACAGGACATTTTTAAGGCACTGGCACTGGGTGCCGAGTGCTGCTGGATTGGCAGACCCGTGATATGGGGTTTAGCTGTAAGTCTACCAGTGATTGATTGTTTACCAAGTGGGAAGCCAGGTTACCGCGACTAACGTGAATGAGCAGTATGATGGTCAGCAGGGCGTAGAGAAGACAATAAAGATCTTATACGACGAGTTCAAGCGCTGCATGCAGCTGACTGGCTGCAGGACTGTTAGCGATATTAACAAGAACTCTTTGGCTTTGATCGGTGCCAATGGAAGGTTGGCAAAGCTTTGATCAGATTGTGTCGAGGACATGTCCTTAAGTTAACTCGGTCTGCTAAGCGAGGATTAGATAGAATACAGGGTACGTTTTCGTAACTGCCAAACGTGTGTTTCAGCTAGCCCCAGCTAATTTTACAAAGTCTTAAGCAAGTCGTACGGAATAACAACTTGACCCACATACACGAGTTGTCGATGCAGGTCCGAAAAGCAACTATGCTGTTGCAAAGAATGCGATGTGACTGTCTTGGCATCTCAGAACGCATTGAATGATATGACTGGAGCATCGAGTTTCGCATACAGATTGCATACATTAGGTACGTTACAGAGCATTAAAACATGCGCCTTGAATGATCGACGGCCGATTGGAACGTTTCCCGGATTTCTCTGTACAGACCAGCCTTCCCCGCTTTTGCCCTGCGTTCCCTTTAGCCTATCCCGGGCGTCAAGTTTAATCTAATATGGAGCCTCATGCCTAGCCTAAACCTCGCTCATCTATCGACATGTCATGTGCTCGCTTTTGATTCAGTTCGGTCGATAGTGCCACGGCTACTGCAATGCAAAGACTGAATGCTTTTTTGAAGATCCATATTTAAAGCCGCCAACACTTAAATTTCCGTGGAAAATTGAAAGATTTTGTACGCTCCCCAGGTGCTTTTCCACCACGAATTTCTAAAATGCGGACCTTTCTCTTACTAGCCCTATCAGTGACGGCCGAGTTGAGCCTTGCTCAGCAGACCGCTTACGGACAATGTTCGCTTTGATGCCACAGCTAATGATCCGCTAGCTAACTCAGCTTTCAGGCGGAGGGTCTTCGTGGACTGGAGCCACCAGTTGTTCTTCTGGCTACTATTGCAGTGCCATCAATGCATATTATTCCCAGTGCGTTCCTGGTTCGGGTAATGACAACCACTCCATGTGCTGTTTTAGAAGATTTCTAACTGGAAGTTCAATTCTTTAGCACCGACGACATTAACGACATCGGGTCAGACCGGAGTCCTATTAACAGTAATGAGATCTGCTAACGTAGCTTTAGCTGGCACTAATCCGACCGGTCCCACGTCTACCGCTTCGGTCGCCGCGCCTTCTGGCTCCGGAGCTTGGGCCTCGGCTTACACAAAAGCAAATGCCGCTCTTGCAAAGTTAACAAATTCCGAAAAGGTAGGTATCGTGACGGGCATCGGATGGGAAAAAGGCCCATGTGTTGGCAATGTGGCGGCGGTCAGCTCCATCGGGTTTCCATCTCTATGTCTTCAAGACAGTCCTCTTGGTGTGCGTTATGCAACGGGCGTAACAGCATTCCCTGCGGGAATCCAAGCAGGTGCCACTTGGGACGTCAACCTTATCAATCAGCGAGGGGCTGCTATAGGGGCAGAATCCAAAGCTTTAGGGGTTAATGTCCAGCTCGGTCCCGTCGCTGGCCCCTTGGGTAAGAGTCCCGAAGCTGGCCGCAATTGGGAGGGATTCGGATCCGACCCATATCTATCTGGAATCGCCATGCAACAGACCATCAACGGTATGCAGTCTTCCGGAGTTCAAGCATGTGCCAAACATTATATTGGCAACGAACAGGAGGTCGGTCGTACTACAATGAGCTCAAACATTGATGACCGCACATTGCATGAGTTGTATCTCTGGCCATTTGCAGATTCTATCGCGGCTAACGTGGCGTCCATAATGTGTTCATACAACAAACTCAATGAAACATACAGCTGCGAAAACCTTGCCGGTATCAATCTGGTGAAAAAAGAACTTGGGTTCCAAGGATATGTTGTCAGTGACTGGGCTGCGCAACACACGACAACTGGAAGCGCCAACGCCGGCATGGATATGGCCATGCCGGGTGATAATATGGGCGACGGCAATTTTCTCTGGGGCCAGGATCTACTCAACGCAATCAGCAGTGGAACCGTTGCGCAGTCTCGACTTGATGATATGGTTCGCAGGATCCTTGCCTCTTGGTATCTGCTAGGTCAAGACACCGGATACCCGACCGTGAGCTTTAGTTCTTGGAATGGCAATGGTGGACCAAACGTTCAAGGGTCGCATAAGACGGTAGCCCGCGATATTGCACGCGACGGCATTGTCCTCTTGAAGAATGTCAACAACGCACTACCACTTAATAAGCCCAAAAGCCTTGCAATCATCGGGCAAGATTCCATTGTTAATCCGTCTGGTGCCAATGCCTGTACCGACCGTGGTTGTGATACAGGTACCCTGGCTATGGGCTGGGGCAGTGGCACAGCTCAATTCCCAGTAAGTGTGCATCTTAACGAAGCTTGATGGGTCAGTAACAATGGTCATAGTATCTTGTGGCTCCGTACGATGCTATCAGTACTCAGGCAGCGACAGATGGCACAAAAATCGTAACGTCCAACACAGACTCCACGAGCGCTGGCGCTTCCGCAGCCTCAGCCGCGGCGACCGCGATTGTCTTCATCAACGCCGATTCTGGAGAAGGCTATATCACGGTTGAGGGCAATGCAGGTGATCGTAACGATCTCGACCCCTGGCATAGTGGAAATCAACTAGTCGCCGCTGTCGCCGCTGTGAACAAAGCTACTATTGTGGTAATTCATAGTGTAGGACCCCTGATTCTGGAATCCATCCTTGCTCAGCCAAATGTTGTCGCCGTCGTCTGGGCTGGTATACCTGGTCAGGAGTCCGGCAACGGACTGGTTGACGTGCTTTATGGTTCCACAAGCCCAAGTGGAAAATTGCCGTACACCATTGCCAAAGCTGCGACGGACTACGCGAGCGAGCCAGTTTCTGGTGATGACAGTTATTCTGAAGGACTGTACATTGACTATCGTCATTTCGATCACGCTGGTATAACTCCTCGATACGAATTCGGTTTTGGTCTGTGTAAGTCGCAACTCCAAGCATCGCGTTTTTGACCTATAATGCGTAATACATTTAGCCTTGACTGATAGATGCTTAGCCTACACCAACTTCACCTACAGTGCTTTGAAGCTGCCGACCCCGCCTTCTTCCGGCTCTCTGTCCTTTTCCTCCTTGTATGAAGCTGCTGGTACCGTGACAGCTACTATTACCAACTCGGGCGGCGTGACAGGCGCAGAGATTGCTCAGCTCTACATTGGCTTGCCAAGCGGTGCTCCAGCTTCACCTCCGAAACAACTTAGAGGTTTTGACAAGCTTTCCTTAGCGGCGGGAGCGAGTGGAACGGCGGAGTTCGCACTCCGAATGAAAGATTTAGCTTACTGGAATGTTGCAAGCCAACAGTGGGAGATTCCAAGCGGGTCCTTCAGCGTGTGGGTTGGTGCAAGTTCGAGGGATTTGAGGCTCACGGGAACATTGACTGTTACGTAAAGTTCTCTGACGATTAGCTTATGCCTCAAGCGATGGATAGAAAACTCATGATCTGTGTTTCGCTGAAGTCTCAGATGTAATGCAGAAATTAAACGTGACACTTTCCCAAAATACACTCACGATATCTTGCAACTATTCCGATCTCAATCAAGGCCTCGCACATTTCACCGTGCACTGATCATCAGTAGTTAGCGGGGTAAGGTAGCTGATTACACACAGGCATCGTAGCAAAGACGTGGAATAGCAATACTGACTGCGCCGCGGGTAACAGAAAGAGTCGCACATGAAATCTAGAACTTTTTGTAATACTAATGGACGAATTAAGGGAACCTCTGGACAGAGAATGCTTGATAGGTTCATAGCTGATGCATTGATTTATTTACTCTCCATTGATAGGTAGTTTCTAGGTGCGTTATTTTTTAGCACCCGCGTGGAACTAAGTGGTCTGTATCGTTCCACCTCTTTGGCAGGTAGTAGGTACGATGCCTGCAAGCTGGTTTACCATTCAAATCTGGGACAAATCCTTGTCGAAAGAGCAGCGGTCCTTCTATTCTGTATATGTCTAAGCACACCCTGTTTTCAGGTTGTCCTTATCCTTAACTTTGACCTTCCAAAGATCGGATTGCAACTCCATTATATACCCGGGGAAATCGATTTGAATAGGTAAGGTAGAAATGCCTTAAACCACCTTCATTTGTACAAATCTTCGTTGTATGGCGGTCAACGAAGTCACATGCGCATTCTTCCCAGCGTTCGCTTCCCACACATGAACGACAGATTCTGAGGAATGATCGCGCACACCCGAGTGACCGTCTGTGGACACCAGGGCCTGCTGGGTAATCTGAGAAAATGACCATCAAGGCTTCATCAGTATAATCAGTAGGGCCAGGCAGATCCGATCGTCCAAAGAGCGTGGTCGGCGTGGAATTGAGCCATATTTATGGCCGAATCATTGTAGAGCTTTTCACCTGTGGTGACTATAAACCAATGTTTCATTCCGTGCCTTTGCTGTTCGAAGGAATGTCGCTGTTGGAAATGCTGATCGCGGGCGATACTGGCGACGCTGGTACCAGGGCTCGAGGATTCTCGACGTCCAGAGGTGCCAGTTTGCGGCGTTTTTGTCTCTGGGTATATTCCAACCAGTGCGTCCCCGACCTCGCGGCAGCACGCCACTGGTTCGATCTCCAAACAGTATTCTTCCCAAGGTAATCAATGCGATGTGAAGGAAGTCGCTTTTCTTGCCTCAATTCTCGAAGCAAGCGTGCAACATCTAATGTCTTTTCGTTCTTTTTATCGTCGTCATCCAAATGTATGCGGATATCGATGTAAGAGGTATGAGCTGTTCGCAGCGCGGCCTGGTCCCGAGGTGGGGTAACGGGAAGTTTAGCAGCAGGTAAGAAAGGCGCAATGACGATGAAACTATGGCCTGGCACGCGCTGACTCAGTTCTGGATACTGATTTTTGGGAAAGTGTTGATATTCACTGATTTTCGCCCATAATTCTGAGGAGGCGAAGAACCTTTTTTCAGCATGCAACTTTTCCAAAGCCCAGATCAAGGCCGCAGTGAATGACGACTCTCCTGGTATGTGAGTCCTGCTGTTGGCTGTACACGCTGCAAGGGCCTCGAATCGATTAGGATCGCTCGAACGTCGTCCTATTAGGCCAGCGTGGCAGCAATCGAAGATAAGCAACACGTCTGCCTCAGAGCCCACGATGCTCCTTTCGGCTTCATTCCACATGACGGTATTGCGATCCTTTTGCCTCTGCGATTTTTGCTCGTCTATGCTGTTGGCAAAGCTATTAGCGGAATTCCAACCGGTAAATCTCGGTCATCTTACCCCCCGACTAGTCGCAACTCCCTGCGAAGCCTATCGTCTTTAGGTACTTGAGCCCATCCATGCCCTGCATAGTAGATAATAAATAGTGTTTTGACGCTCTGGTCCTCAAAGTCGTGGGCAAAATTGACAAGATGTTTATTCATTTGAATTTGGGCCCTCTTTTCGTTATTCAGTTTTTCTTGCCTCACTTCAAAGCCGTACAGTTTCCGGAAGACGTCATCGAGTTTATCAACCTGCATGTCTTCAATTTCAGGTCTAAAGGTACATATCGAATGCTTGGCCTACCTCATTACGCGTTCTGAGATCATCGCAGGTGTCGTCCCACGACAAGAGAAGGACATGGACCTTCTCATAGCGAACAAACTTGGGCTCATGTTGACTGATCTTCTCCCATTCGATTGCCACATTCGCTTGTTCTGCCTGGCTTGGTAACTCGTAAGAGACATGCCCGGGAGCCTCGTCATTGGATTGCATGCTGATTTCCGGGCTCGTGTTCGACGTGTAACCTGCCGCAGTAGACATCCTGGATGCAAGGTATTTAGAGATACACAAAAGTTACTTAAAGATGCCAATGCAACTACACAGCGCAGAAAGTTTGGGCGTGGAGTTGACTCCACCATCGGGGCCCAGGAAATAAATGGTGAAGCGTTGAGCAAACAATTGGGGTAAAAGTGACGCCATTTTACGATGGAGTTAGGGGCTATGTTCTAACATGAATTGTGCAGGCCTTAGTTTCTGGGAACGCATGCTGCGGTAAGTGGATGCAAAGCCCCACGGTCTTCCGCCGGCGAAGTTTATCAACCATAAAACTGCCTTGGGAAGAGGCTGAGCAACTTCAGACCAGTATGATGCCACGCTGTACCCAGGAGTAAGCTGATTGCATTTAAATAGCAACTAATGGCAGGAAGTGGGCGCAGCGGAACGAGCGAATGAGTGTGTCCTGCATGCTATTCTGTGTCAATGCCATACAAGGAGTTGACCAGAAAGAGCCTAGTGACGTTGCTGGATGTGCCTCGATATCCGGTAAGTATTGTAGATGGGTCTGTTGCAATGTAGACATTAGAGCCGAAGTTCTCTCGGGACCAGGACGTATTCTGCACAAAGCTGACTTTGAAAAGCGATCCTCCACCCCGATAAAGAGCGAACTGTTTTGGGCATGAAAACCCCCCGCGGATTGAAAGGCAGTATTTCGCCAGTGCCGTGGAGTTGGTCATTTCTGGGCGTGCCACAGCGACGAAGTCAGCGCGTGCCTGCTCCGAGGCTAAAGGCAGGCTTGGCGGGGCAAGAATTGCCTCGAAGACGGGCGAAATGCCAATCGAATGGCCCACATTTTGAGGCTCTTGTTTGTTTCTGATTTGTGCTGGTTTCGATGAGGGTGTTGTCGCAAAAACATTATTGGACCCCACCATGCAGTCGTTATCGTGGCTGCACGAGCTATCGTCTGCCTCATAGCCTAGCCGGGCAAAGCCAATGTCATTTGCCTTGAAGCCTCAGCGGATGCAGCGAACGGTAAGATCATATAAGAAAGCCGCACGGCAGCCTTGCCAACTCAATAGCAGCGCAAGGCATACTTGTGGTCAACTCACGTTGGCCTGGTGAATGAAAGGACTGCCGAGAAAATCTTCAAAACAACTTTCAACAACACTGCTTTGCGAATGGAACCTAAATCTAATGTGAGTATACTAATCCAGAGACTAGGTGTCCCGATGCATTTCCCTAAACGACATAGGCTGGAGAAGGTCCGAACGGCCGTTCATATTGGGGAACGCCTGCGAACTCGGCTACCGTGAGTCTGCCTTGATCGCCCGACCTTACCTGGATCACTAACACTGTAATCAGCTAGTAGATCCGTTCGCCAATAAAACGCAGGCCTGGTATCCACAGCCAGACGGGTCTAATCCACTGGTGACAATCACCGATCGTCGAAACGGAGAATCTGGCTGGGAGTACAAGCTGAGATACGGCAACGGACAGCAGGTGGCATCAGGGAATTGGGTCAACGGCACGGACCTTGAGAGAGCTAATTGAATGGGTTTCGTGCTGTGTAGCGAGATCGGGCCACTGCAGATATGCGGATTCTCATGCAGGGCGAAACTCTTGCCTCTACGAGGCTGGCATTCTTGGTTACTCTAGTCGGTGAGCCACGGATTTGATCATAAATAGAAAGCAAATACCTTCGGTCAATATAGATTATCAATTAGAGCTTCCTCCAAATTCTAGAACTCTAAGTTTGCAATTTCTCCCTCAATGGACGAGTCCAAGGACGAAGCACGAGCATTAGAGGAGGGGCTGTGCATGGGCCCTGAAAAATCACCCTCCACTACCCTATCTACCACCACCAAGTCCTTACAGAGGATGGTGCTTACCGAAGGGGAGCAAGGTGTGAAACTCTGCCTTACCTTGTCTGTAGGTCTAGCTGCTTACTCAATTCAGAGCCGGATCGACGTAATGGGAGGCACTGCTTCTCCTTTCTCTGGCCAAGCAGTCCGGGAAAGCCATCGAACGATCTGCAGCCGCAATCAAAGATCTACGACATTCTCGTGAGGCAGTGTAAGTTAAGTTCACGTGCGCTATAATATGTCCGTTCTCAAGGCTTATTTACCGGTGTGCTATAGTGGAATCATGCCCGAGAGGCTACCCGAACCTTGCTGCCTTTCTCGATAGTGATGAGAATTTTATGGTCTATCGACGGTTCGGCTATCTTCAAAGTCGGCTGTTATTAGAGAAACAAGATGAACTGCGCAAGCTTGAGAGAAGACTAGATTTGATGGATAATCATACTAAGACGGTAAATCCAAATCTACTGCAGATGAGGAATTTGACGGCGGAAGAAGGTGCGCCTCAAAGGGCTGCTCTGTTCACGCAAATTGAAGAGAGGTTCCGTGAATATTGTACGTTCTGCCGCTGACTGGAGCTGCACTCCTCTAATATCATAATCAGCCAGTCTTTTGGTCGCCGCTCAGCGTCTCGTGTCGTTTAATAAGCCCGCTTCAGGCGATTACAGAAGTGTAGTCAATTATATGAAAGAAGCAGAACCCTTAATCCAAGGGGAACGAGATTGGATTCGGCACCTGGAAGACCTAATTACCTTGAGAAGTGGCCGAGAGCACGCGTGGCTCGATTCAGGCATCGAGCACCTTCTCAAATTCCTCCAACAAAAACTGGGCCTGAAGAAAATCATCGAGGTGAGTAGCCAGTTATCCAACTCCTCCCAAAGCGCGTGAACCAAGATGCGTTCGAAGACCAAAGAATGAATACTATCTGTACATCCCATAGGTGAAGACCAGGCCGCTGACTCTACACAGTATCTGTTTTGCTCCGTAGAAACCAAGAAAAAATGCCAAAGCGGAGGAGTGTACTACAGTCGAGGGCGCATAAATCATGCGGCCAGCGGTATCATCATCTTCACGATCTTAGTTTTGCTGGTCGTTCCGATCTACGTTTTATATCATTTAGTGGCCGACGTGGGTACAAGCAGGGCTTACGCCATCTGTATCGGCGTCCTATTAGTTTCTACTCTGGCCTTTTCGGCGGTCATCTCTCTCTTTACAAGAGCTAAACGCCACGAGATCTTGGCTGCTGCTGCCGCGTGAGTTTAAGAGATCTTACGTCTGCCACCTTCTCTGTTGACAATCTACCAGATATTGCGCAACTTTGGTTGTCTTCCTCGGAAACGTCGGCGGAAATATGAGCAACAACGTGCCCTCGTGGCACTAAGCCCATCTTACTCCCGACTACTTTGCTTTGCTTGTCCTGAGTTGATCTGAGGCAGAGCTTTCATTGCACTACTTCAGCTTGCGGCAACTAGTATGACACGATCAGGGCCGAGACAAATTGAGGCCCACAGACAAGTGCCGGTAGCGCATGCAGCCGCACAACTGAAAAGTCTTGAAGACGAAGCGCAATTTTGAGAGCCCATTACAAAGCCCGTCTCGGGCCAGGCACATTTTACTTACAAGATCGTAGCAGTTTGCGTGATACAAACCCCTTGTATCTACAAAGAGCTCGACATTTTCTCGAAAAAGAGGTAAAAATAACAGATTGCTACTGATCGGTGCATTAGACTTAAATCACTGAGCCCGTTAGATTTTGAATGAATGAAAGCCCTGGCTTTGGGATGCATGTACGGCGCTGTTCAACGGAAAGCGTATTGACCGCCTTTATAGCGTCGCTTCTGAAGGATCATATAATGCTAATGGGACTGAACTCCGAATCTGCTACCAAGTTATCTGCACCGCTCATGATGCCATGGATGTAAGCCTCGCCAACCAACGTGAGCGTGTGCTCTTTACTAGACACGCGTCTGAAGATGTAGGGGACTTCTGCACCCACCACGAGAAGTATCAAATCGCCGGTTCTGACTGCCTCTACACCAGTACCCAAGTACCCTCTTTCGGAAGTGAAGATGCGTCTTCCATCATAAACAGTCTCGAAATGCTGTCCAAAAACACTGATAGGCTCATAGAATGGGTCGTGGCGTACGGTCGATAGTAGATCTCCCGCAGACCCTTTCCAGAAACCGGCCTACTCGAGTGTCTCTGCGCCCCAAAGCCGCTTAGCAATGTGAGAGATTGTCTTCCGCAGTGTCGATTCCGAAGCGTTCGCATTTCCCGCCTGCTGATCGTGAAGATCTAGGAATGTGGACACGCGTTGTTCCAAATTTGCCGATTCTGCAATTAGGGGTATCATCCATTGCTTCGGCGATGACATCTTCATCATCTTTTCCGAATGTTTCTTCTCGTCATGGAAATTGGATCGGATCTGGATCAGCGTAAAGGCGAACCATTGCTGAAATCGGTCAATCCACACAGAAGTGTCGTCCTCACTCTTCAAATTAATGCCGCCTATCAAGGTCTGCCAGAAAACATCTATTGTCCGCTCGCCTGTCGGTGCATACGCAGTTTCCAGCTTGTTGATGAGGGCAAACATCAGCCCAAATCGCTCATCTGAGGCCGAGCCTGATATGCGCATTTTCAGGCGTTTATCACTATTGTAAGCCTCTTCGTCATATCTCGTCCAGCTCCAAATAGACTCTCCGACTTCCTTGACAACGTCCCATTTTGCTGCTTTGACGTGGAGGGTCCTGTCATTAATGCGAAAGTCATTATATTGGGAGAGCAACGGCGTTTGGAACGTTAGACACCCGCAATATCGGAGAGGCTCTGGACGCAGTGGTTTGTTTAAGTCGGGCACCCACGATGGTAGTCCTTCAGTCTCCGGAGCGGTTCCACCAACAAGGGATAGCGAGAAGATCTCAGTCTCGGGCCAAAGACGCTCCGAAGCGTAAGAGATATAGATTTCCAGTGTTGTCAAACGATAATCCATAGAGCCCGATGCGCCTTGTTTAAGTAAAGCCGCGCCTGCAATGACTTTGTCTTTCATCTCCGTCGCACGTCTCACTCGTATAACTCCGAGATACTCTTCAGCCGGGTAACGCTTGCCATCTTTGAATTTGTCCCGCTCATCAAAAAGAGTGGCCCTTCCTTGAATGAACCTATGGAGTGAGAGAAACCATACGTTGAGTCCGTACTGTGTCGAGAATGTGTCAGTGGCATAGAATTAAATGACTTGTGACGCCGCTTTAACGATAGACTCTGAAGATATCTCTCGACTACCCATCAGAATTCTGAAGTTCGTTGCGAGTAGGAGTTCTTGAAGCGTTCAAGCTCTTGAGAATCATTGTCGACCAAGTATCAACAAAGCGCTGATCCAGTGATATTGTGCACCAATCGCGCTGGAAAATGAAGAAAGCGCGTTCAAAGAACGACTAACTTTGTTCGTCTTGATCACGGACTCTGGAGTCGATGGAAGCTGGACCGCTTGTTGAGGCTCATCCGGTAACCTATCCATAAAATCTAAAGCGTTGTTTCGTGCCATGGATAGCTTCCCAAGCCAGATTATCACGCAGCTTGCGAGCTCATAGATATCGACCATGATGGCCAATTGTGCAACCTTCTCCTCGATGTTTTCTTGGTTTATGCAGATTTGATCCGCCCAGATGGGAAATTGCCATTTTTGGCGACGAAGTTCAGTCAAAGCGTGGTAGAGATTCATGGTAACATGGTGTGTCCTCCCATTGCAAAGTATAGGCCTTTCCTCTCTCTTCTTATCCTCCACGAGCTCGAATTTAAACGTGTTCCATTCAGGATCCAGGTCCCATGTATATGAGAGAGCCTCGAAGGGTGGGTTCTGATCGAGGTCGACTTCAAAGACATCGCATGAAACCACGTCCGTATCTTGGCCGTCGTGGATTTTTAACAACCTGATGTACTTTAGACCGCTTAGCGGAGGATAGGCAAATTTCTCCTGGAATTTAATCTGGTATCCATTAGTGTCGTGCACTGGCGATCATCGCAAATGCCGGATACGGCGCAGGAATTCTGGGCCGGCTTTCAGCTGGCTCAGGCCTTTTGTTCGTTGCGACCTCTCACGAACTGCGTCCCACCAAGGGAGATGGTCTTTGCAGAGATGCCACCTAATTTCGCCTTGAGAAAGTCTTGTGTCTTGGACATGTTTGAAGTATGTCCGTCAGGCATCTTATTTCAGGACACCAAACTGGTAACAGCCAGGTGCCCCTAATTATCAGCTTTGTATGCTGCTTGCGTAACACCATGTCTAGCCGGATTCACAAATCAAATTCAAGTATTTCATTCGCACTCCAGCTTCTCGTCTCTTGTGGTCCAGGCTAGCGTGCGGTCTACGAAATGAGCCGGAAAAACATTGTTCCTGGGTACCTAACGTGACTTTTGTCGAACCACGTTATCTATACTGGGCCTTGTCACGACACATATCTGTTCTAATGCAGACGGGACACTAGGGCAAGAGCAGACATTAAGTACCTTACGGTCAAAAGAAATTGATCCCAGTTCACTCCGTGGTTACAAATATGCATTCAAGATGAGCATCCCGAGCAGTGGCGGTGGACGTGGAGTTGTAGGGAGCCGCAGCAGAACCAGACATATTTTTACCTACGCGCTGTTGACGCATCAAGCGGTGATCGGAGAAGCAGCTCGAGCGAGATGAGTCGTTCAGGATTACCAGGAGTCGTTCGATTCACATTGCATACGATCTTACTCGGTTTTCGATGCACTGAATCAGACCCTGGAGGCTTCTACACTAACAAGCGTATTGTTGATTCATGGATGAGATAAAACAAGGGGCAGCAACGGTACGGGCAGGCCAAGGTAGGAGCGGCTAGATAGCCTTCGGGCTGTTCTACTGAGCTTCCAGTCCTTACCTCAGTTTGGATGAAGTGAAGTCAGATGTTGTGAAGACGACGAGACGCTTTTCGGTTATCGCTCAGAACGAATCCGGTTTTCTACCAAGTAGAGGTATGTAATACAGCAATCTTTCTACCGTGCCATGCTATGCGTCTAATTCAGACCGCTCAAGCTCACGCATCCAGACGAACTATCCTCTTCAAAGACTCCGCCAAATATCATTCCTTCGTTAATGCCACTTTCCTGGAAACCCTGCGTGGTGATATCGGTAAGGCCAAGTCCTGTTGGTTTCTTCAACAATCCAACGTGGAACGACCCATTTCCAGATAAATCATTGCTGACTGCGGGCCCCTGGCCTGTCAAAGACGCATTACCGCTTGAGTAAAATATTTGCACGGTGTTTTCCTCAAAGTTCAATGTTAGACCCAGATTGTGCCATGTCCCGGTCGTGAACGGTGCTTGCCAGAGCGTCTTTTGTGCCGAGGCATTGACATCATTGCTCCTCACCCACAGCACCTGCGCTGCTTGTGGCGTTGTCACGTTGTCGCCATTGCCAAACAATGTACCCGTTCCCACAATAAACTGATCCCGACTGAAATCAGCACTTTCGAGCCAACTCAGATAGTACTCGTGCGAGTAATTTAGCGCACGGGTTTCATCGCGCATGATGCTTAGATGGAACGTCTTTACACCACTGGTGGTAGTATTGACCAGCGGGTCGGTACTTGCGTCTCCAGGAATGCGTTGAGGAAGGAGTTCGGTACGACGGAAGCCAGTCTGAGTACCTTGGAATATGCTTTTATCAGAGATTGTCACTTCGACAGCCTTGTCATCGGAGTTGTCAAAGAGCGATCGCGAGACGGATGGAAATTGCAAGTCTTGCGCCCACGTCTGGCCCAACCCAAGATCATATTGGCTGTTAAATGGCAGCAGGCCTTCGTCCACAGAGGCACCAGTGGCATTGGCTGGGAAACGGTTGTCCGTAGTTAGAGAACATGCTGCCTCAGCAAGGGTCGATGTGAGGACGGTAAGCAGAACAATGAACGTGCCAGCAGACATCCTAGCCACGTGGACAATCGAATTGTCTATCAACAATCTTTGAAGAAAATGGCAATGAAAAGAATCGTCGGCCTGCGCTGACAACACTTAAGTTTAGGGAAGTCACTACGTAGACAGAACGGAAGCGAAAGTCGAAAGAGTGAAACCCAACCCTACCCTAAATCCCAGAGTGGGTGCCATATGCAGATATATTACCATGAGTACATTTCAAGGGTATTGCAAAAGGAGAGTCCCGGCGGACAAATTAGATTTTGGCTAAAAGTAGTTTTAGAGGCTTTAGTCCGGATATTAAGGGAATCCTGGGGTAGAAGCAATCATGCGTTGCCCCAGGGCTCATCCATCCATAGTCAAAAATGGATTTCATCTGCAATTGATGGAGTTGATCGTAGTGTTGCATGGTCATCTTGACTATGCCCTATAATTCATGTTCAGTTTGGCTGTACGCGCCGAGTCACCTCTTGAAAAGCAAAACCCCTTTGGCCTAAGATTTAGTCTCCCGGCTTTCGCCTGTTCTCTTGACTGTCTGAAACATCGCGAGCCTCGATTCGGGATAGGAAAACCGGGTTGAGGAGATTGCGTGCCAATTATGTAAACAATGAGTCCTGCGCCAGCGGAGATAGCCGTCAAGGAAAGGGGGGAAGAAAAAGAAACCAATGCGAGACGGGATGTGCCGGGCGGGATACCGGGCGGGATACTAGCAATGTCATCAAGTCCGACTCCATCGAGTGCATAAGATTCCAATCCTTTGATAAGTCGAACTGACAGACTTCCCAACCACATCTCAGCCTGTACGGTACGAACAATAAGGATACGAAAGAAGCTGTGGTGCGCATGCCAAGCTAAGTGCAGATCAGGTCCTTGAGCCTCGCAAAACTGGAGCCCGACGACGTAGGGCAAGACAAGGATGACCCTCTCAAGCTCAAGCCCAAGGTAAATATCTGGTGATGGACCAAAACCTAAGCACAGCCTCAGACATGAAAGCAGCGTGCCAGCTGTTGTCCCGTGGCTGTGTTCATCTGCTCTCTGCTTGGATTCTTTACATGCTGTGCTTCTCTTGACTCAATTGAACGACATCATAGAGGCGGACTAATCGTTGATCACTGGACGTCACCTAATCCCATACTGGGCAAAATTTACTGGATGACCATCAATGAATAATTTGCCGCTATTGGTGCCTCCGCTTCAATTCCGAAGCTTCATCACCAGAGGACGAATAAAATGTCTTATTATCTGAAGAACAGAGCACGTATGAAACAGGTCTCAACCATTGTGAAGTTACGCGCTATGACGGAAAAGCAAGTGAAGCTTAAGTAGATCTACAAACGGTGCCATTCCTCATGGTACGTCCGAAGGTCAATTGTGTCTGGACGTTGGAGATACTGCACCAAGGCCGGAGCTTCGCTTGAACTCATCTCTTTTGATGTCCATCCGTTGCCAAAGTAGGCAAATCGATTTCCTGTTCTTGACCGATAAGTCCATTCCCAATCCTCCCATCTTGGACTCCTCCGCACTACGTTCAGATGAGACCCGCTGCCTGGCCAATGTCCATGGACCCTTCCCCCTGGTTTCCCACTGTTGGCCCAGGAACTGCAGCCTTCTGTCCAGACCGTTCGTGCAAAGAAGGCATCACTATATGCCATAAAATCGTCTGCTGCTTCCTTCAATGGCGAAAATGTCCGAATTCTTTGCTGTTTGACCTTCCTAAGGAGCTGGGCAATATAGGTACTCTGCGTTTCGATTTGGCTTGGGACAGTACTACTGTGACCAGTTCCATTTGGGCCTTGAATAAAGAGAAGGTTTGGAAAAAATGGTGCCGCTGTTCCTAGATAGGTGTAGGGGTCCGGCTTCCATGCATCTTGAAGTGTCCCGACGTCTGGAACACTGATGGGAAACGGTGGGAGCATGTCTCTATTTGCCCCGGTGCAGCATATAACGGCGTCCACTTTTCGCTCACAACCATCCGTCGTCACTATACCGTCCTTTGTAAATCTCTCAATGGGTGTTGGAATGAAGGTAACATTGTCTTCTGTTAGTGCCTCTAAATACCCAGGGCCTGGTGTAAGTCGTCTGCAGTTTGGAGCAAAATCGGGCAGAATATGGTCCAAGAGCTCTGGTTTACCCTTCAGGCGGTTTTTCATGTCTGTGCTGAATCGCTGTCTCAATGTCTTGTTGGACTCAGATTCCCGAAACACTCCGCCAAAATTTTTATAGAATCTTGCCTCCAAGTCTGTGCGGAACTTGAGATACGCGTCCGGATCTTCAAGGTCCTTCAGCTGCTCCTTAGAAAAATAGATAGGCTCAAGCTTTCTTCCTTCACCTTCGCCGGCAAACGATCCTGCAATCCAGGTCGGGCTTCTTGCGTAGTGATCCAGATGTTTTGCAACTCTTTGTAAAGCGGGTACAATCTGTATACCACTTGCTCCATTGCCAATTACGGCGACTGACTTTCCTTCTGGGTCAAAATTTGCATTCCAGTTGCTTGCATGGCAAAGGTGTCCAGCATATGCTTCCATCCCTGGATAGTCGGGAAGCTTCCATGCATTGAACCGACCGATGGCTGTGATGACTACATCGAACTGGTCTTCATGCCGTGTGCCGGTTCTCAGATCCTCAAGGTCGAGATTCCATTGCGAGCTTTGTGGCCTCCATTCTGCAGCAATAACCTTTGTTTGAAGGCTCAAATACTTATAGACTTGGTACTTATTGGCAACACGTTGCCAGTAGTCTTTGATTTCTGGACCTTGTGCGTACTCTTCAGTCCACTGAGTATTTGGCTCGAATGTAGATTGGTATACGTGAGCAGGAATGTCGCATCGAATTCCGGGATAAATATTTTCGAACCAAGTTCCCCCCTGCGGTTTCGACTCTGTCAAATTAATCCAGTAAAAAACACGGAACTTGTACTAATTACTTACAACGTCCGCGTTCTTTTCGAAGATCGTTAGATCAATGCCTGGAGCTTTGATGGGAAGCAAAATTCCAGCAACAATGCCGGATATTCCTGCCCCTATCACCGCAACCTAGAGTTTTTAGAGAATCAGTGGCCTTAGCATACGGGATTTTCGCAACTTAAACAGACCTTCAAATCTGGGGTTTCATCTATAGCATGGTCTTCGAGTGGTATTCCCGCAAATTCCATTGTTGTGGTGGCTCGAATAGAATAAGCCTCAGGTGAGTAACAGATGCCGACTTGCTTCACCAGTCTCGCGGGTTCACTATATGTTACCTGAAGAAGTGCCCGCCGATCACAGACGAGCACGATAAGTCTTCACGTTCAAGAAGACACTCGTGTTAAGTACTCTTTCGAGATAGTCTCAAGCTTGTTCTAGCTGGGACTTCAAGTGCGGCTTCTTTAGCTTGCCGAGTACTATAGGGTCTGCAAATCTTTCAGGGAAGTATGAGAACTTCCCTTCGCGACTCACCATTGCGAATGCTGTGCTTATTTTCGTAGTTCGGACAACCAATTCTGTTTGCATGACGGCCAGGGCTTTGCTGTCTGCCCCACCACAATCTGCGGCAACCCAGCGAACTTTGATACCAATGCGTGGAGGTGCACTGCGGACAACTTTTGAGCCAATCAATTAGCTGAGCTACACAATCCGAATTGCCACTTTATGCAGCTTAACACAGAACCCAGCTCTTGCGCCATCGCGACTGAATCCTCGTCATGGCCTGGTTGAAATCCTTATGAGCGTGGGATTCTCGCATGTACTTACCTTAAATAGACAGTGGGGTAATTGAAGGTGTTATTACGTCGACGCGTATGTCGAGTCGAACGTGCTCGTCCAAAAAGAAGACTCACCTCAATTTATTGAAATTCGTCAATATTCAAGCTTTCCACTGCCAGCGTCAGATTTCGTGCTGCTGCCATGACCAAAGCAAAGAAACAACTCATTATCAATGCCTTTGCAATGCAGGCGCCTGGTCATTTGAATCCAGGCTTGTTCAAGTATCCCAAGGATGAGGGCCGCAAATACAATTCCATAAAACATTGGATGAGCTTGGCAAAAGAGCTCGAAGAGGCCAAATTCCATGCCATATTCTTTGCAGACGTCCTTGGCGGTTACGACGTGTACAAGGGGCCAGCAAACCTCGAGCCTACCATTCCAGCAGCCGCACAGTTTCCCATCAATGACCCGCTCTATGCCATCCCGGCCATGGCTGCGGTGACTGAGAGCATCGGATTTGGTGTGACAGCATCGACAACATACGAAGCACCATACGCGCTCGCCAGAAGATTCTCCACAGTCGACCACTTGAGCAACGGGAGAATAGCCTGGAACATTGTGACATCGTACCTGGATTCGGCAGCACGCAACTTTGCCTTGAACACGCAGATCGAGCATGATGAGCGCTACCGCATCGCAAATGAATATATGGACGTCACATACAAGCTCTGGGAAGGCTCATGGCGGGATGATGCTGTACTTCCAACTGATGATCCCTCAGGTGCGTATGCGGATCCAAAACGGGTAAGAGAAATCCATCATAAAGGCAAATATTTTAACGTACCTGGACCACATCTTTGCGAGCCCTCCCGACAACGGACTCCGTTCTTATTTCAGGCTGGAACTTCGACTGCAGGCCGTGCCTTTGCCGCAAAACATGCGGAAGCCATCTTTTTGAACGGACATACACCAGAGCTTGTCAGGCCGTCCGTGGATAGCATTAGGAAGCAAGCAGAAGAGTTAGGAAGAGATCCACAGAGCATTAAGATCGTGGCAGGCCTCTTGGTTATCGTTGCTGAGACTGATGAGGTAGCAAATGAAAAGTACAAGCAACTGGCATCATACGGTGACCATGAAGGAGCTCTTGCCCTGTTCGGCGGATGGTCAGGATACGACCTCAGTAAATATGGCGATGACGAAGACTTCAGATTCAGCGAAACAGCGCCGCCTGCGGTTCGCAGCATGGTTAATCATTGGGCCTCAGCATCTCCACAAGGCCTCACATGGAATAAAAAGACCATCGCTGAGTGGCTTATTCTCGGAGGAAATGGTGCCAAAGTAGTAGGAGATCCGGTCGCCGTCGCAAACGAGCTGGAGAGATGGGCTGAGGTCTCCGATGTTGATGGCTTCAACTTTAGCTATGCATCTGTTCCAGAAACGTTTCGAGACATCGTGACTTTGTTGCTGCCAGAGCTGAGGAAACGTGGTTTGTTTTGGGAGGACTATGCTGTTCCTGGGGGCTCACTGAGAGAGAATTATCTTGGACAGAGAGGTCACAGCAGGCTGTCCAATACGCATCCTGGCGCACGATATTCGTGGAAAGCAGGAGAAGAGGTTCCTACTTATATCAACGGATCTTGAAAGGAGGTCGAGGATTGCTGAACCGTCCCGTTTCAGATAGATAGATTGCTAAACGCTAATGTATGGGAGCGATGATAATTCCATTGTACCTTGTTCAACTGAGACTGGTTGCATGTTTATGGGGGTTCGAGGATGTGCGGCAGGACGCCAACAGGTGAAAGGCCCCTGCATCATCCTGCAAAACTCTGCTGACTCAGCGAAGATCCTCCTCCTGGTCTCTTAGCCTCCTCTGACCCTTCTTCTAGGTACTCAAGCCCATTCCGTTCACATTTTGCTTGATCATGCGCGATATGTTCTCTGAACTGATGTCAAATGCACGTGTAGCCCGTGACTGCTTAGGTATTTGAATGTGTACTTCCAAAAGCATGCAATCCCTAGGGAAGATTCCGTGCGAGCACGCCACCGGGAGCAACGTGGGTTGCCCATGATTATGGTTAGCCTTGGCCTTTCAGTGTCCAGAAACTCCCTTGGATTCGTACCCTTCGGCCTTACCATCTAGATTTACGGTAAACTACTAGGAAACAGGGATTTTGAACCGAATTCGTATTCACTACAATTTTAGCCATAAAATTTGCTTTAGTATCAAATTCTGCCATGCAAAAGCTTCAACACAACGGAAACCTCAAAAAACTCCAAGAGAAATTGATCATCCAGCATTGTCTACCAAAATTTCCTTAATATACTAAGTGTGTCACAATGGACCTTACCAAAGGTAATGCAGAAGCGCAGACTTCTAGCGAAAACAGGGATTTCACGGAGGGAAACAACTCCCAAAAGGTTAAAGGTAAGGGATTTCTGGCATTGAAATCCCTAGATCCGACAAGCAGCTTAGGCGACCACAGTCAAATGGTATCGATCTACCATCTACAACGCACTGATACTGGGCATATGCAATTTCCTAGCGCCTGGAATATGGGGAGGTAGGAATTGTCCTTGCTGGTTATCTTGCACACGCTAATCATCGCAGCCATGAACTCACTTGGAGCTGGTGGTGAGGAAAAACCATACTTAGTCAATGGTGCCAATGCATTGACTTTCTGCTTGATGGTCGTCTCCTGTGCTTTTAGCAGTGTCATTGTCCGGTCCATTGGCATCAAGTGGACGCTGGTTATTGGGACAATGGGATACGCTCCATACGCGGCTGGTCTATATACCAATAATCGATTTGGGACCGAATGGCTCGTTCTGTTTGGCGCAGCTCTGTGCGGAATATCTGCTGGCATCTTTTGGATGGCAGAAGCAGCCATTGCTCTGTCATACCCTGAGCCATACAACCAAGGCCGTTTTCTAGGATTCTGGCTGAGTTTTCGCGTTGGTGGGCAAATTTTGGGCGGCGTAAGTGATAAAATCGCTCATAGAACTCTGCTAAATCTAAGCAAATATAGGCCATCAATCTTGGAGTCAATGCAAGAAATGGCGAGGCTGGGAAGGTCTCCTATCGTGTCTACCAAGCCTTCATAGCATTACAAGCCCTGGGACCCTTTGCAGGTCTGCTGCTCAATAAACCTTCCAAAGTTCAACGCAAAGATAATGTCCGTGTTGATATGAGCATTACCAACAGTGTCAGAAAAGAGCTCTTCCTCACAGCGAAACTATTCTTCAGCAAGGATTTTTTGTTGATCGTACCGCTCATTGGACAATCAGTGTACGCCGAGGCCGTGATGTTCACTTTTCAAAGCCTCTGGATGAGTGTCCGGGCAAGAGCACTGGGGTCGTTTTTATCTGGCATTGTAGCTCTCATTGCTGGCAACGTCCTCGGCGCATTCCTCGATCGGAATAGGCTATCATTGAAAACACGAGCAAGGACCGCTTTCATCACGATACTCACACTGCAAGGCGCATGGTGGATATGGGCAACCGTACTGGTCACGCAATTTCAAAAGACTCATCCAACCTACGATTGGATTAACCACGGCTTTGGCAAAGCTTTCGCATTATTTCTCTTTTTGGTCATGAATTTCCAGGTTAATTATATGTATCTGTGAGTCATTTGATGGAACTATGCCCTAAACTTGCTGATACATGTTTTAGCTACTTTGTAGTCAGTAACCTGGCGGATTCACAGGCCCAAGTCATCCGAATTGCCGGTCTGCTGCGAGGTACAGAGTCAGCATGGCAAGCCATTAGTGTAAGTCGCAATCCAAAATGAGGCGGAAACGTCACATCAATTACTCATAAATTTAGTATGGCGTAAACAGCGTGCCTATCATGGCTTCTGTAGGGGGCGTTTATCTCAACTTTGGACTATGGGCTGTTGCAATTGTCCCCGCTTGGCTTGTAGTGAGGAAGATTGGATCATCGTTAGGCGATAAAAAGGTGGAGAGAGAGGTTGAGGCACTCCCGGCTCATGCCGCAGAGGCGAAGTTGTAATATTGCGTACTTATAGATGGCTTATCCAGAGTAGATGCTGTACTTACAATTCGAGCAAAGTGCGTGGGACTATCCAGATGAAAAACGCAGGTTAGCCCCACCGCCAGCATTAATTACTTTTCTGTGCGTTTGCAAGTAGTTTTCGAACTACAGCCTTCTGCATCCCGTTTCCTGGTGGACGGAATGAAGTTAACTATTGATGAAGGTTTGATAAATACTATAGAGAACAACAGCAAATAAACGACAAACTGTAATATCCAGGTGCGCGCCTTCGCAAGAAGGGTCTGGGTTTCGACAGGGCTAGATCGACCATTAGCGGACGTAATACAGGCCTACATTTCCAAGAAAATAGAACGCTTCAAACAGATTGCCTGCCCCGGGCTCCCTCGTAACCTACAAGCGCCATCAGACCATTTACGCCAGAGCACTTCAGTCGCGAGTCATCATCGTTTCCCTTCGGGAGCGATCGCATCTTCGACATCTTCCCCAGGCTTCTTGTCGATCGGCTTAGGACTTTCCTCTTTGCCTTCACCTCCGATGCCCAGCCGGTTCATTAACTTTACACTCCAACTCCGCTTTCTTCGCTCTTCTTCATCCTTTTGCCTCTTCTCTTCAAGTACCTTTCGCTCCTTTTCTGCGCTCTTTGTTTTATCTCGCTCCTTCTCCCTCTGTCTGGCCACCTCCTCCGGATGCAAAAGCTCTTCCTTCTTCTCTTCAACTTTGCCAACCCCCTTCTTCACTTTCTTACGGGTCTTTACGTAGGCTTCGAGCCCTACAAGAATGGCATAAGAACGGGAGATAGAGACTCTGCTCATGTCTACGCCTTCTTCTTTGAGCGCATGGACAAAGGCACGGAAGTTGGACGTAGGGGGGCGGTAATGTCCAGAAAGAGGAGAGAGGCGCCGGAGCTGACCGCCTTTGATCTTGATAAGACCGGCGGCTAGAAGGCGCTGGCCTGCGGGTGTTTTGTCAGTGTCTTGCAATGTCGGACGCGAAGTAAGGAAAAGGAAATCTACCTTGAAGAAAGCTTGAATGTTGAAATGCACCAGATTGCTTGATTCCGACGTACAGTCGAAATGAGGTGTCGGCAACAAATATCCAGCTGTTTGGCTCTACGGATTTCCGCAGCAGATGATTCATGATAGTAGAAGCAGATACATGTTGGACCTTCTTCAGCCCCTTTGCCTCCTTTAGGTCATGATTGACATAATGATCGCCCTCGTGGGAGACAATGCTGCTGCCATCGTCCGAGTCGGTGTCCTCTTCATCCGAAGAATCATGGTGGTCCAGGTAAGCCGTTCCATTCGCTTCTCTATACGTCGGCGTCGAATCATCCTTGTCAACGATTCCGTGCACAGAGTCCTTGAAATCGATCGTTGTGCTGATCCTCTCTCCATTCTTGGCCCAGCAGAGCAATCCCTGTTTGTCGACATTGACCAAATATTGTTGGCGTTCCTCACGCGATAAATAGCGGACCTGTTCCCGATCCAATCGTTCCCTGGAAACAGTAGGCAGTTCGACATTGCGCCCCTCACCTTCATCGAGCCAGTGGAAAAAGTTGTCGTTGGTATCCGCTTTCTTCCACTCAGCATGGTACGCGCGCAAGTTGCTGCCGTATCGGTGTTTCTGATCAACCATTTCAAGAAAATATTGCAAGTCCATCATCTTGGCCCATTTCTCACGTTCATGCTTCCGTTCGCGTTTCTTGGCTCGGTGTTCTTCAAGCTGCGACTCGGTCATATCCTCCTCTCCACTGGTATCCGAAGTATCGTCTGAGCCAGCATGCCTTGCGATGGTCGTGATTTTCTTCCAATGCCGGAGAGCGTCTGACGAGCTGCGGTTGCTCTCGGATGGACTGGGCGAACCCGGTCCGAGAGATTTTAGAGATCGTGTTTTACGTTCCGGTCGAGGATGTGGTTTGATGAGGTTCCGGTACTGTGCTAGTTTTCATCAGAATCTTGCATTGGCGTGGGGCAGAGATTGAAGCTTCAGGATACCTTCTTTGACTGCCTGGTCAAGACATCAGTACTGGCCCATGGGGATGGTGAGAAGCATAGGATGATAGAGATGTTCGTACATCAAGCCAACGTGTCGAAGAATCCAGGCCCATCCCCTTAAGTTGTCTCCTTGCGCGGTAGCCGCGATAATTCCTCTGGATCATCTGCGCCGCCTGCTGCTCCTCCCCCTCTCCTTCATGCTTGGCTCTCCGGGCTGCCAGGATTTCTTTGTGCCTGGCATCCTGCTTCGCCGCGATCTCGCGAAGTAGCTCTGGAGGTGGCAGCGTCAGAGCGTCGGCCATCATGTCGAAGACAAAACTACGTCTTTCGAGGACACTAGAAGCAGGGACAGCGATGATCACGGCCCGGAGCGTCGCAGGTGGAAAAGCGGGGTGGGAAGTGAGCCCGCTACCTCTAAGCAACGGCTCATACGGGCTTTCGTGACTGACTCAAAGAGAGGCGCCAAAGGCGGAACGAACACATTTATCGGCGGGGCGCGACAATAGCTTATCAGTCAGTTCCAAGTATAGCTTCAACGTGCTTGCATAGAAGTGTCCGCGAGTTACCCGGTTGCTCCAGCTGGCCTCAGTGTACAATGGCGTCATCTCCCGCAGCCCCACTCCAAGCCACATGCCACCTACAGCTACTATCCTTCTTTTGCACTAGCATGCCTGAGCTCATAACAAGCTAACGCGATCCCTCCGGCATGTCTTTCGCCCCATGGGATGAAGACGTGCAGCTGCTCCTGTCAAGAGTCGACTGCTGCCTGGACATTGCGCTATGGGTACCGACGGCAACTTGCATATTCCAACATAACGGCACATGAAAAGAAGACAATATGGGAGATCGTCATAGCAATGACACCTATGTGCCCAAATCCCCCTGGGATTCTACGTTGTTATGAACAAATTGAAGAGCGACCCTGTGGGTGTTACCTACTTACGATCTTGCAAAATCGGCTGGCCGCCATGGCCTCGATCTTGTCGTCCCATGGAGTTGGCTGTATATGACCATCCATGACCTTCTCAATGAGCAAGACCAAGAGAAACAACAAAAATTGTTGGACATTTACATGTCAACGATGATATCAAATCCAGAGACTGTTGGACTCAATGTATGCTTATCGTATTTTCTTAGCCCTCATCACCAGTCTCTAAGCTCCATGTCGTTTCGCCGCAGGGAGCTCTCATTGCTGACGTCATCGCCAGCGCCTTTTCTTGGTACAATGTACCCAATGCCATTTGGGTTACCAAAGCGACCTGGCTTAGCGCTCTGGTTCTGGCTTTGACCTCATGCGTGTCAGTCGTGCTCGAAAGCTCTGCCTTGTTCCGAATGAGGTACAGTACATCCGTCTCTGCAAACGTATTGCGTACTCTTGGTAGACAGAAAGGTCCATTAGAGCATACCACTGCTGAAGGAAAAGGTAAGTTGCTGCTACGAACTTTTCAGCACTGGCTTTGGAGAATGCCTGCAATGCTACTCAAATTGAGTGTCATTCTCTTCCTTGTTGGCTTGATAGCGCAGACCTGGAAAGACGCTGCGGACGTTGGGTACAAGCTAGAAAGCGATGCCTCTAAGGTAAACTGGATCCAGAAATTGATAGGCCATGCTGACTCTCCAAACTCAGACTGCGCTTGTTTTCGCCCTCTTCATCGTCTTCGCAGGACTGAACTATCTGTTTGCGGTCTGCTATCTGTTCTTTGACTCGTTGCAACGGCTAAAGGACATGCCATGACCTCAATGACCTCAATCAAGAGATGAAGACACAATCCGTTGTATCCTTACATACGCACATACGTGAAAAAATGACGGCTTCTTCCCTGAGTACACGCCGCCAGGGGAAAAGAGTGTCCCGAATTCCCTGCTATCAATATCCTTCAGTCTAGTTCAACGTGGAAGCAATATTTTAACGTCAGTGGAGCAATTCCAAGAGAAAACCGACCGTCATTAGCTGCAAGGAGGATTTTTGCAGAACTCTGCAATACCAAATTAGTTGGACATAGGTTAGCGACCATCAGCGGAAAGAAGACTTGGGGCTAGTTTAATAACGATGTTAACTTCTCTTAAGAAAGCCACCGTGACTTTATAGCTTGAGCGAAGGACATCCTTGATCCTGCACGTACTTTTCCAGCTTCCAGATTTATCGTCGCTTCTTTATTTGAATCTGGTTCATTACATGGAGTTTCGCTGCAAGAGCTACAGGTACAAGTAGAAGAAAAAACCAGTCACCCACATTTACAGACGCCATTCATCAGAGCAAAAGAAGCAGTTAGCTGAGCCAGGAAAATTTGGTCTCAAATATCATGCACGAATATCGCTCTGCACTTCGGCTCCAATCGCTCTATTTGCCCCTTGCACCAGGCCCACTCACACCAGCTCCAATGACAGAAGGCAATTCCTCGCTACCCATGCTCACAAGAAGCCCAATACCCCACGCAACCACGCTCACCATGACGATCGTGAATCCAGCAAGAAGCCAAAAGCTGGTGCTGATATCCCTTTTCTGGCACGCTGGCCCTCCCCACACCGTCGTACTGGTCTGTCCCATATCATTTTTGGCAACAGTGTTCCTGCAGACGCAAGCATAGCACTCCCCTAGACTACCTTCACGATCTTTGTTGGTGTACTTGAGCTGGCACGATCCATGACCAGAGCAGGCGTTTGTGCTGCTGTTGCAGTCCTTGATGTTGGGAAAACAGGCCGGGAGGATGCCCTTGGGGGGAGCTGTCGAAGTAGGCGCGGAAGACAGACTGCTGCTCGTCGAGGAGCTAGAAGCTGCAGCAGAAGCAGTTTCAAATTTCTCACCAGACTTGGAGTCTTCGGCTTCGGCTTTCAAAAGCTCGTCACCCTGACGTTTGGCATGCGCATGTGCATGCGGAGAATGAATGTAGGACTCCAAAGGTAGAGAATACGTCCCCCACGAGTTGGTATTGGAAGAATTCGAAGCTGGCATATGGATAAGTGTCACAACGGCGGAGCGGGAGCGTAGGATGGACAGGAGATTGGCGATGTTATGAGTGGACTTTCGGTGGAAAAAGTAGCGGTCGCCGTCTGGCAGATTCTCGGATGCATCATCGTGCTCCAGATACCTCACAACATTCGAGGACGGAGTAAGTCCAAAATTTGTTGATCGAGCTTGGTCAACAAAATCCTGAAGGAGAGCAGCGTTTGAAGATATCGAGGGAGGGTTGGCGATGCGAAAGGAGATCGGAAAGGTTGTAGAAGAGTCACTATTTGTAGCTATGAACGTCAGTTTTGTATAATATAGGTATGCAGAGGTCAAAATGTAACGATACCTTCCAACTGCTCTACATCCTCAACAATGATCATGGCTTGCGGCCTTTCAGTTGAGCGCCGGTCGCTAAACAGCCGTTGCGGGGGAGCAGCATAATGGTTGATGTATTTCAAAGCTTCCTCATCCACATTTTGGAGGGCGTGAAAGCATGAAAGGCCTAGTCTCTGTGCAAACAAAAGTCGTGCAGTATCGGCGGACAGGATAGGTTGTTCTAACGAGGCGCTCTCCGCTTCGTCAACGAAGACGCGCGCAGGAGCAAAGGATATAGAAAGGGCAAGGACTCCATGACTTAGGCCGAAAATCAAAGAGCTCAGTAGCAGCCTCATGATGGTGGGCAGGGGAAGAAGAGGTAGATTGAAGCTGGTATCTGGACAGGTTCGCTCGTTGCGGACCAAAACCAACCAGGCGTCATCGCCGCCAACCACTTCATCCGCCCCTCAATCTCTACTTATTGTTTCTTTACGGCGCACTCATTTCCTCCCCTTCTGTGACGTTACGACTTCATTCGTGATTCTCGACAGTGATACCCTCTTACTTGCCTTTTCCTTCCAGTTGTGTCTTCCCTCAATAATCCAATCCTCGCCTCCCTCGCCAGGCTTTCTCCAGCGACACCAGCCTTGCTCACTCCAACTATGTTCCGGTCCAGAGTTGTCCGGTCTCAAATACTATATAGGACCCTTCTTTCCCAGGGCCGAATACCAATAAGACGAAATTTTCAAGTTTTTCGGCCTCCAGCGGATGCGTCCGTACGAGAAGTGCGGATCAAGAGGCCAAGCATCTTCAACTGGAAGTATGTGCTTTTTCCACCAAAGACGAACGATATAACCACAGTTGCTAAGTTTCTGAGCCAGACGACTCGCCTCATTTGGAATTTACTCTGGCTGTACGCTCGCATGCTATATCTACTTTTTCCCGGAAATCGAAATTGATGAGGCCTCAGAAGGAGACGGTCAAGAAGGCGACGAAGTGGAGTCAGACCAAGAGGGCGATATATATGACACAGAGCCTGATGACGACTCATTATTCATCCCGTTGAGCTTTGCGAAGCGAAAGGAGCGATCGTATTACAGAGGCAGCGACCCGGAATGGCAAGAATTTATCAGACTGGCAAACGACAAACCAAGGCATCAAAAGGTTCAGCATGATCTTGTCAGACTCATTATGATGCACGTCAATGCCCACATCCCATTCGCACATAGTTTAGGTGGAAATATTAAGGCTAGCAAAATCTGGCTGGATATCCAGTTTCCAAATGGACCACCACCAGAGTTTGAGCGAACAGGGTAAGCGAGACGAGAGTGACTCTAAAGAAAAAGGAAGCATCTAACAATCTGGCAGCATAATCATCACAGACGATTACATAGCTCTGGCGACGAAGACAAGCACCGAGATGGAGGAACAACGGATCAGCCGCACTCTCTGGCCAAGTGCCGCTTTTGCTGGCGTATACGCCAGCATGCGCGTATTGTTCCGCATCCAATGGCAAAGAGCCAAGGAGACCCTGGGTATACAGACCAAGCCGACCAAAGAGGATGAGCTGATACGGCAAAGTCTACGAGTTATGCGCCAAATGCAGGAAGGGCAGTTAGGCAGACCATCAGCAAATATGCCAGAGGCAAACGCTGGCGTGGCCAAGCCGCCGTCTGCAGAGCAAGAACGAATCCAACCCTCGACAGCGAAGGGTGAAATATCTCCGAGACATTCGGCCGATCCTCGGCCAGCAATCCCAGGTCTTCCCATCCTACCGTCCAGCTCCTTACCATCAGGATCCGAAATTCCATTGGCATTGCACGTTTTCCACCATACAATGTCCCAGAACCTGGCGCCGAAGAAACTCGAGGCGCCAAGGGGAACTTGCGTGCTGAGCGGCTTGGTAGAAGTTTCCGGCAGCAAGGCGCGAGCGACGTTGGACGTCAAGGCAGCATATCACCCACAGCAAGCAACGTTCGTGGCCATCAGTGTCGGTGTGCGGAGCTTTAAGCTATATAGACAACCTCCCATGGGTGGACCTTGAACCGGGGTACTCATTATGAGCCATTGGAAGCGTTCAAGCGACTGAGTACGGGCGAATTTCATCTACAGATAGAACTATCACTCGAAGGGAGTTATTGCGCAGGGCCGAAATTGGATGTGTCAGGCGATTTTGGGAATCTCCACGAAGCTCACAGCATTATTTAGGAGTTGGTGGTTGATCATTTCAACCGTTGGGTCGCCAGATACCTCCTTGCAGGCATTGTGATTTCACGGGCTACGATATCGCAGTTGTAAGCGCAATCTCGGTCAAGAACGTTTCGGCGACAATCGCTGCTTTGAAATTTTCTCCAATGAAACTATTGATAATTTCCCCTTGACTCGAGCAGGTCCTCTTCTACCATCTGTGCGTGTTTTGGAGAGCAGCTGTAAAGCTACAATACACCAAACTCGGCTTCGAACATGATCCGGGCGGTGTGAGCGGGAACTATATGCGGCCCAACTCTATATAGGCCGACTTAGCAGGTCCTGCTGAGAAGTGTTAGATACAGGAATGCAGTCCAGGAGGACGATAGTAGCTTCACTATCTGATATGTTCAAGCCTAAGAAGAGGAGGTCTCGCCTCTTTCCCTCTAATCTGGCCCTATATTTATCAACTGAACCGACTACCACGCCATATGGCTACACAAGTGGTGTTTCCTGCTCTAGCAGCATCGCATTGAGACTACCCAGATCGGTACCCTATCTCCACTAAACCCCAGTGTACGATATACAGACCATCACTGCCAGCTTATCTTGATTTTACTATCGCAGTTACTATGGGCGCATAGACCTCAACATTCGAGACAGCTTCACCTAACACCATCAAGAACCAAAATGGAGATACAAATGCAGCGATGTCCACTCAGCCTACGTATTCACGGCATTTAATTGGTGGTTGATTACCTAGTGCTGACTACCAGCCATGGGCAGTGCCTCATTATGACTCTTCGTAAGATGCCTTGTAGGGTTACCGTCTACGATGGCAGAGTGCACCTTGCAGACCTGTTAGGCCACCAGTGTGCCTTAGGTCTCGCACCTTATCGCGAGCCTAATTTTTGCGTCGTTGCGTACGCGCCAGAGCACGCTGAATTTTTGCGCGTTGCCGCGTATCTAGTCGCGGTCGCCTGACGCTACGAGGATTTGAGGAGATGGTTGAGCATATCTTGGCATCTGTATGTATTCATCATCTTTTTCGCGTCGGTTTTCCTCAGAGTCGAGTACTCGCAGGATCGGTGAGTCTTTTGGTGATGTGGCTTGGCTTGGCTTGGCATGACTCTTCTGCGCCCTCCTGCGCTGAATGCATCTTACAAACAACAGCCCCTGTTCGTTGGACCAGCAGTTATGTCAGGCGAAAGGTATAAGTGTAGCCTGGCTTCCTGCCTGAGAAAGGATTTCATGTCAGGCATTTCCATCTCCACTCTACAATCCTTGAACAAGCAAAAGTCTCGACAGCGATCCAAAACTTTCCTCTTATCACAAGTCGATTGAAGTTACATGTTCACCCTCGACCACAACATCAAACCTTATCAAATTTTTCATCGCCCTCACACTACAATGGCTACAACGAGTGTTACCCAAAACACCTCTGACAACGCCTCCGTCCGGAGCGCATCAACGACCAGGTCAACGGCTCAGTTACTGAAAGCGAGCAAACCTCAGAAGAAGCAATTTTCGAGCAACGCATCGAAAAGACAGAGTCTGCCGAAGTACGACCGAAGCAAAGAAACCGAGGCAATCGTCAGCTGGTTGTCTATGAAGTAGACGACTGGGATTCGTTCTATTCCTTTTTAACGCGCCGCTCGTTGAGGCTGCACAAAGATTGTTTTTATGGCTCCATATGGTTGTTCAGCTAGCGTGGCGTTCAGGGAGTTAGGGCGGGACGGATATCAGGGGACTGGTTGAGCATTCGTACGCAATACGTTGTAGTTCTTTCGTTTGGATGAAGTTTCATGTTAGGATAAGGTGGGAGGACTCGTGATACTTGCAATAACCGCAGTACATAATACTCAATCGAGATAGCGAGTTTCGGAGCGCGCCATTGTGTTTAATATTAAGAAATCATTGCGGTGCCTTGTCTCGCGACTCATGACCTCATGATTCTTTCCTGATTTAATCCCCAATGCTCAGCTTTTTCACCTCTGATGTACCGTATTCAAGAACGGGCCAGGGCACAAAGCCCACGATCCCCCTACCTACAATGGCTAGAAACAGGGGTGAAGCGTTGCTTTTGATCCCTTTTCGAGCTATTGTGTGCATTTTTGCGCCCATTCGACTGCAGCGAGTTGCTCATGTCCTACAAACTTGAGAAAGAGGGTCTGAATTCTCAGCTACAGATACCGACCAGCGCTTGACATGTGGTCAGCAATTTGGATGTTCTTGATTGGATGTTAGTGCTTTGCCTTGCTCTTTTTCCCCACTGTGGTTAGACAATGCTGCCACGGAGCAAAACATGGCTTCCATGGTGGAGCTGGAGCCAGCTGCATTCGAATCCCGATCGGTCAGAAATTCAACGCGACCTGCCCATGCCTTTTCCTATGTTGCCTGCTGCGGGTCGCGATTTCCGCAAACAGTGACCTTCACCACTAAGAGACAGTCTGCTAAAGCCAGAGCGCATCTTGAAACGCATCCAAACATGTGAGGTCTGATGAGTTTGACTCTTCGTTGACTCAGGAAACACTCAACCTCGTTCGGATCGCTATCAAGTCCTCGTAGAAGCTTCTTCGGACAATTTCTCGTTCAAAATTGTCGTCGTGGCAGCCGCAGCATCATCAGCCACCTTGAAACCCTTGAACGCGGAGATCATGTGTGGAGCCCCTGGCTACGATTTGATGACCGCCTCGCTGCCACTTGCCATCCACTTCATGCTCATCTGCAACGAATCATCCAAAAGCGAATCCGCCGTATCGCAGGTGAACAGAACAGGAGGCAGTGCGCCAAACGGCGATTCGCGTGCGAGCTTCCGTAAGTCTTCGTACAAAGTCGACATGATCGGATCCCGCCGCATTTCAACACTTGTTCCCGGGCTATAAGCCTCGACGAAATCCATCAGCATCTCACGGTCGATCACGACGGATGTCTGGTTTCGCACAGTGGACGGCATGTTCAGTATTAGGTCGAAGAAACCGTTGACAAGCAATACAGCATCGAGCCGGCGGTTTGGACGAGTGCGCATTAGCTGGAACACGGTCTCCGCTGCATAACTGCTGCCTGAGGAGGCTTCGCCGATGACGCACAGCGGTGCGCCAAAGAGAGCTGGTGCATCTATTGAGTATTCAGCGACGTCGATACAGTCATTGACGCCTGCTGGAAAGGGATCCTCAGGCGCCAAGCGGTAGCCGATTGAAATGCCGGCTAGTTGGTGACTGTTTGCGATGTCCCTGAGCATCCCATCTTGACTAGAAGGACGTTGTCAGTGTTTTGACATTTTCTTGTTGGATGCCAAAGCACTTACTCCCTATGAGAACTCATGACAAAACCTCCGCCGTGTATAGATAGGTAGATACCTTTACTAGGCTTGTCATTACCAGGCTTGTGAACACGCACTAGGATATCTCGACCAGGCTCACGGGCCGGTATTGCAGCGTCCTGTGCAGTGGGCAGTTGTGGTAGGACCAGAAAATGTGTCTTCCCTTAATAGATCATCTGCCGGTATGTAGCAACTCCCACTTCATACCATCTCATAGCGGTTGTCGTGGCTTTCTTGACGGTCTCGCTGAGCTTCTTCGTGCTCGCATGTATGCTGCTCAATTGGAACGGTGAAGCATTGACAAGAATATCGCCTGTGGTCAGCATCTTCATAGCTCCCTGGTATAGACTAGGAGAAGATAGGTCATTGATTGAAGGCCGCGTGAAGTTTTTCAGGACACGGATGGTGGAAATTGTCGTGGCTAGCTTACTGTGCAGGTTCCTTGAGGCATTGGTCACAGTCACCTCATGTAGACGAGATTGCCCACGCGCGAAGACGATGGCACTTCCAGTAATTGACTTGCGGTTGCCGTTACGTAAGTACTTGCGGATGAGCAGACTTACCATACCGTTTCAGAGTTCGCCTAAGTGACTTCTAGTAATCAATGAGTTGCCAATTCGCTGTGCCTGTTGTCCTCAACGCCTTCTTCCCACAATTGTGCATGCGTCATTGGCTATCACAAGCGATCCGATATCAAATCACCAAGCTAATAGACATCGGATCAAAGGGTGAAGTAAAAGTGAGCAGGGCAAACGACGGCGGTATACGGGGAATAGAGGTTAAGTCGAAGTTAAGCTGGCCACAAATTTGCTAATGAAGGCCCACTACCACGTTAGCCTGATATACCTGCCACAGGTGGAAGTGACATGGACCTGATCATACGCCCCAAACCATTGCCTAGCCTCCCACTCATCTCAAATAAACATTAAACCGCCTCTCGGCTGATGTATATACACTTGCACTATTTGTGTCACACCGCACTTATCCGCCAATCCACTTCGCAATGGCATTTTTTTTCTTGCCGCCCTTTCCTTGCCCCACACCCACACGTGTACCTTCCCACCATTTTTCTTCGGCTCCGAATCCCAAATCATCCCGCCGATCGTCTGTCAGCCGTCCCCATTCTAACAACAGTCTAAACATGTAGACTTCCATGTCTTCTCTCCGCAATACCCGCTCTGCCCACCGTTTCCCGTCCTCTGCAATGCGCTGCGCAACGTCTTCATTGGGCGGTAATTCTCTCGTCTCCTTCGTGGCAGGAAACCCTCGAAAGTACGCCAGTGTGGGGAAAAGGTTGTGCCCACGTACGTCCAGCGGAACAAAATGTTTCCAGGCCGTGACGCGATGGCTCCACCACTCGCGGAGGATGCCCGCTTTGAACACGAGACTATGACTGCGCAGGAAAGCAACAAAGCGTGGATTGCGTCCCACACCGTCTAAATCCAATAGATATTTGTATTTCCAATGGTCCTGAAGCGACACTGCGGATGGTGCTTGGTCTTCGACAACAGACTCGAATTGGGCATGCTCGAGCGAGCAATCCGGGTCCATGCAGTTCTCAATCTTGGTGAATTTAGCGTCAGTAGGTAGGGAAGAGCGGAGAGTGTCGTCGGAGATTTTGAAGAATCTAAAAGATTCAGATCTTTGAGCAGGTAGCAAAATAGGAGAGGTTACACCCGAGTGCGAGGCCGAACCAAGGAGATAGAGGAAACGCTGGCGGGTAAAAGACCGCCAGGCGTTGTTACCCGTCGCAATACCTTCAGATGCTGCACCACGGAAAAAAAGAGTAGGTTCTTTGTCGGTGAAGGGGGGATCGGGGTGTTCTTCGGTTGGGGCATAGACGGCGTCGCCGCTGGCAGTGTACTCCTCCACACTTGGATAAATGATATCCTGGAAACCTTGGACTTTGCTGTGAGAGAAAACGGGTAAGAGATGATGACTTGGACGAAAAGACGGAGGAGAGACATAAAGTCCATGAAGAGAGGCAAGATCTGGTTGATGACAGGGATCCTGCGAGAGAGTCCAATTGGAGACAAAGGCACCACTGTAGTCGCTATGAGGTCGAGCGCAAGACGTGCACAGCCGTGAGAGGTCCCAGTTACGTTGAAGCCGAGCTGGAGACAGGGTAGGGCAGGATACAGAGCCCCATTTATGGAAGACTTGGTGGCCGGCATAATCCTCGAACATAGGGGGATTGTCCACTGGGCCATCAGGTACGATCGGCCATTGGCCAGCACGGTCGCCTGAAAAGAAGCGTCCCTTGTTACCGCGATCGTCCTCATTGCGCAAACCAGCTTTTCGCATTGACTCAAGGTGATTGAAAGGTACAGCGACGCGTGGAGAATCGAGGAGATTGATAGCGAGATCCATGTCCGGAAGATGTTGAGCAAATTTGTTGATCATGTGCACTGCGCCTTCCAGCAAACCCTTATGCTGAGGTTCAACATTGGGAGCAACATCCGCATGTCCGCTGCGGACAAGAATTCCACCGACACCATTTGTCGGGTTGGAGATCATGTCCCAAGTTCTTTGACGGATTTCTTGAGGATTCAAGCCCCAGAACGGTATCAGATCATCATGGATTTGGTCGTAATCATTCATGATTAAGCAATTTCTGCTCTCAGCCCACTCATACCAAACATCGAACCCTGGAGGTGGGGGTCGATGATTTCGAATACGATATTGGCTAATGCAGTCAGACAATGATTCGGCGTTCGATGCCTTCTTCAACCACTTTTGGTGGGTAGAATGAGCGGTTTCGATCAAATCGTCAATAGGATGATGATTGAAACGTGTTGTCCTGGAGAACACAGGGACCAGACGAACGATGAAAAGCACTATTATGACAATAGAGAGCCATCCTGATAAGCGAGTTGATGCTGGGCGCTGTTTGGCAGCCCTGGTCGAATAGTGATCTTCACCAGACGTATCAATCCGAGTGTACCAGAAGGTGCCCAGAACATATAAACAAATCGAGGACGACACCAGGGCTGTGTTCATAGGCGGATAAGGCCAAGAATTAGTCCAAGCGAAGTCGAGGTCTTGAGAGAATGTGCAAACAAAGGTTATAATCACAGAAGTCGTTAATGCTCCAACACCATCGAACTGTTTCACATGAGCGAATGGATTCCAGCTTTTCGGGGAGGGGTCATAAATCTTACTGCGTATATGGCGCAAACCACGAAAAGTAATGCAGCAGATGCCAGTGCACACAAACTCCGGATGTAATAGAAGGAGAGGGAAAAGGCCCAATGCTGGTGCTCAGGCCGAATAACCACAAACAGAATGCCGCCAACAACAAGAACAATAGAAGAAGACTGTATATGGTCAGCCTAATTTTCATAATGTATAAATCCGTAGAACTTACAACAAAAGCCCAAGCAATCGATGAATAAGACTTTGTTTCTTGGGCTTGACTTGCTTTCCCGCGACTGGCAAGTCCCACCACTGAGACGATGATGATGCAATCGAATGTTGTCGCGAGGAGCTGAGAAAAGGGTACAATTCCGCGGTAATTGAATACGTCAGCGCAGATGTAGGTTGATCTCGGAGCATCTGTTGCTGCGACAATCATAGCACACCCAATAGCGAGGCAAGAGGTAGGGAACAAGAATCTGTAACGACTTCGCGTAATACCCCTGCGTAATGCAGCAATGCTCGATTGACCGATGCCACCGTCATGGCTGTGAAGCTGTTCAAACATTCGCACCGTCCAGAAATCATGGATGGCAACGACAAGGGGAATCGCCCACTGAATAAGTTAGCACGTATACCTCTGATAAGAGAACCATCTCTTACCGCATAACCTCTCTGGGCACACTGGCTTTCGCGCGCAATCCAGTGCAGCAGTTTCACGCGACAGCATATTGCAGCAACCAGCAAGAGCCAGGTAAAACGTAATTTCTTCAAGTTTGGTGTGGCGTTAGGTTCGGGTTTGATCTTTGGGCTTTTGGGAAAGCCGTTTCCATTTGCAAATCGAGGCGAGGCTGGGGAAGTGGGTGATCGAGGCAGTGGAGATCTTGGTCGAGGCGACCGAGGCGACGGCGACTCGTTACCGAGTTCTTTGAGCGGAAGCAAGGTGTATTCTGGATGTTTTGGCTTGCCTCGCCAGATCAAGCGGCACACCCTGCTCCATCCTAGAAGAACCAGACCTATCAAAGCGAGTACGGCGATTGATGTATGTATTGGGCGGTCTAGGAGCATTAGGGGGTCAGTAGGCTGGCAACGGGGTAGGCATTCAGAGAATCAGGACGACGTACCAAAGGCGTAAGATTTGTCCAGAGTCAAGGACAAATAGGACGACGCAACAATAAGTCCGCTGAGTGCAAGTCATGTCAACATGAAGGCCTTCTCGAATGTGGCGGGGGGTTGCTGACCATAGAGCGAGCGCTGTCCGACCATCCATTTACATGCGTCCGTTCGGGGATCGACTGGTGTGCCACGGCTGCCTGCATGCGCGGCCCAAGTTCACCACACACGAAAGAGCGTGAGAGGTATAGCGAGAGAAAGAGCCATGGGCGTAGTGGAATAGGTAATGGAGGTAAAGCGCACGGGTGATGGAGTTGGTACCAGTATGTTTCAAGGCCTTGGCATGACGCGTATTTTTCCGGGAATGGGTAAGGTACCTAAGGGAGAACCAATTCAATAATTCCTGCTGCGCTAAAGCTTAGCGCTCGGGAGCCGCAATCAGTCTACTTGTGATAAAGATTGGCAGTTTAATGTCATCACCACATTTAGATACTTTAGGTAATTGACTAATATTTCCCCCTGCATTCGCCGAAAGGAGTCGGGTGGCGATGAACGTGCGTCTTTAAGTGTGAAGCAAGCATGCTCATTAAATACGCAGAATCCTGCAACATGAACTCGATGTCTTTTCAAATCTTGCTGTATTTTCAGTGATTTTGTCTTCGCTTGAAATTCCAAGCCAGAGCTAATGCCGTAATGCCAGCCCCCACACCCTCCCATACGCCTGCAACTCTCTACGTTCCGCCCAAATTCCAGAAAAGTGTCGCAGTCAGTATCCTCATTGGCACCGTTAACGTAATAAATGTTCAGTGCTCCTGCCATGCCGCAAGGTTATAGTAGATCCCCATTGCGACTGCAGCTAATCCATTGCCGCGGGTCGGGGTAAGGCAGCTGGAGGGAATATTGAACCTCTCCAGTGCAGCTTGAGGGACAAGAAGAGTCTGGAGCCCGATGAGAAGGGCGCTGAGCCCGAATGCGTAGATTGTGATGGCAGCGAGAGACGGCATGGATCAAACTTCATGGGCTTGATGTGGCCTGGGAAGATCTATGATGAAGGCAGCTTAGATGCGGTTGGAGTGGAGAACTTTTGAGGCGAATGAGCTGCACGGCATAGATGCCCCTATCATCGTCTCATGGAAATTGCTTTCCGAAACATGTCTTCCATGAACTCGACGCTACCCATTTGTAGATTGATACATGACACGTAACGAGCGCTTGTTGCAAGCCAATTTAACATAAAATACTGATTACCGACGTACAACCACTCTTCACCGCCTGCCTTCTCTGCATCAATTCCGCTGGGCAGAATAATTTCATAACCCACCTGCTCTGTACCTCGTGTCGTCACTCTACGATCTAAACCTGAGAATCGCACCATCGCAAGTTTTCGTGAGGCATTCAGCGCACATGGGCGTATGCATACGCTGACCTGTTGTCGCCATGGTGAAAAAGGCTATGTATATCGTCTCATTGGCCCTCTCTAAAAATTCAACACTAATGCTAAATGTAGAGACTCACGCATACCCGCACTGATTCGCAATGGCGTTCAAGTAAGGACTAACACTCAGTCTGCTTTCATGGCGCATGCTCATTGGAAGATAGGAAAGAAAACGAAGCTTCTTTGTGGTGGTTGGTGACCGCCAAAAAGATGTCATTGTCAATCTCTACCATGTCCTGCTCAATGTGGATGTCAGGTTGAACAAGTCAGTCCTGTGGGCATACAAAAACAAGTTGCTAGGCTTCACCAGCCACAGAAAGAAGCGCGAAAAGAAGATCAAGAAAGAAATCAAACGCGGCATTCGCGATCCTGACGCTGACGATCCTTTTGAGCTCTTTGTCTCAACTCAGAACATCCGTTATGTTTACTATAAGGAGACCGACAAGATTCTTGGCAACACATATGGCATGTGCATTTTGCAGGACTTTGAGGCAATTACGCCGAATCTACTTGCCCGAACTATTGAGACAGTAGAGGGCGGCGGCCTTGTTCTTCTCTTATTAAAAGGCATGAACAGTCTCAAGCAGCTTTATACACTTTCAATGGACATACATTCAAGATACCGCACAGAAGCACATGGCGATGTAGCCGCACGTTTCAACGAGCGATTCCTCCTTTCTCTGGGTAGTTGCGCAGCATGCTTGGTGGTGGATGATGAGCTAAACGTGCTACCAATCTCGGGTGGGAAATCGGTCGAACGGTTACTTCCGACAGACCCGGAGGAGGAGGGGAAATCCCCAGAAGCACAAGAAATGGTGTCGTTAAAGGAGAGTTTGGTTGATACCCAACCAGTTGGGTCGCTGGTCACGGTCGCCAAGACTATTGACCAGGCCAAAGCGCTTCTCACATTTGTTGATGCCATAGCAGAAAAGACTTTGTCAAGTACAGTTACGCTGACCGCTGCTAGGGGAAGAGGCAAATCTGCCGCTTTGGGCCTGGCAATTGCAGCAGCTGTTGCCCATGGCTACAGCAACATCTTCATTACTTCCCCTAGTCCCGAGAATCTCAAAACTCTTTTCGAGTTTGTCTTCAAAGGCTTCGATGTCTTGAATTATATGGATCATGTTGATTACACCATTATCCAATCCACCAACGTCGAATTCAATAAGGCCATTGTTCGAGTAAACATCCACCGACAACATCGCCAAACCATCCAGTATATCCAACCCCAAGACGCATATGCCCTTGGCCAAGCCGAATTACTTGTCATTGATGAAGCAGCAGCAATCCCCCTTCCACTTGTCCGGAAGCTTATGGGCCCCTATCTTGTGTTCATGGCGTCTACCATAAATGGCTACGAAGGTACTGGGCGCTCGCTCTCTCTCAAACTCATTCATCAACTCCGCGAACACTCTCGTGGTATCTCGAAACACCGCAATCCGTCTGAGCTCGTGTCGGATCGAAAGTCGAGCAAGCCAGCTCTTAGCGAAGACGCTGCTTCCTTGAGCTCTCGTACGCTCCGCGAAGTTAGTCTAAGTACGCCAATACGGTATGCTCCCAACGACAGTGTCGAAGGATGGCTTAATCGCCTCCTCTGTCTCGATGCCACTATCTCGCGCTCTGCGAACCTGTCAAAACTCGGATGCCCACATCCCTCGCAGTGTCAATTGCTACACGTGAACCGCGACACTCTTTTCTCCTTCCATCCGGTCTCTGAAAAGTTTCTGCAAAGCATGATGGCGCTCTACGTGGCCTCGCACTACAAAAACTCTCCGAACGACCTTCAGCTTATGTCTGACGCACCGGCACATCAACTTTTTGTCCTCGTGCCACCAATAGACGAAGACGCAAGTCGCTTGCCAGAGCCGCTTTGCGTGATGCAAGTAGCTATGGAAGGAAGAATTAGCAGGGAGAGCGTAATGAGTAGCCTAAGTCGAGGTCAACGCGCAGGAGGTGACCTGATTCCCTGGCTTGTGTCCCAACAATTTCAAGACGAGGAATTTGCAGGGCTTTCAGGCGCTAGAGTTGTGCGAATCGCCACGAATCCGGAATACGTTTCTATGGGCTACGGATCCCGCGCGCTTGAATTGCTACTGGATTTCTACTCTGGCAAATTCATCTCCCTCTCCGAGTCGGAAGTCCCGCTTCTCGAGGAAGAAGAAAAGACGATGGTTAGGGTGACTGATGAAGAGCTAGAAAATACTGAACTAGTAAGAGAAGAAGTGAAAGTCAGAGACATTAACGCGATGCCTCCGCTATTTACGCGCCTTGCTCAGCGTAAGCCGCCAGCCCTGGATTACGTGGGTGTGAGTTACGGCTTGACCCCACAGTTGCATAGATTTTGGAAACGAAAGGACTTCGTGCCTGTTTACCTCAGACAAACAGCAAACGAGCTCACTGGGGAGCATACGTGTGTCATGTTGCGTCTTCTCCATGACAATGATATTCAGGGCCATGCAGTTGAGGGTGGGAATGGAGCCAGCTGGCTTGCAGAGTTTGCCCGAGACTTTCAGGCAAGGTTTCTGTCTCTCCTTTCCTATGGGTCATTTAGATCGTTCCCTTCGGTCACAGCACTAGCAATAGATGAGGCCGCCGAAACCGGTATGCGAAAGTCGAACACAATTTCGTCCTCTTCAAAGTCTGCGACCAAGCTAGATAAAAACGAGCTGGACGCCAAATTCACTCCATTCGACCTCAAACGCCTGGATGCATATGCTTCCAACATGCTAGACTGGCATGTCATTCTCGACCTCCTTCCAACAGTTGCGAATCTGTTTTTCACCGGGCGAATCAAGGCCTCATCTGGCTCAGCAGAAGGTCCAGAGCAAGGCGTAAAACTGACGGGTGTACAGCAGGCCCTGTTACTGGCCATAGGATTGCAGAGGAAAACTCTGGAAGACGTGGAAAAGGAACTTGGTCTACAAACTAGTCAGCTGCTGGCTATGTTCATCAAGGTGGTGCGCAAAGTGAGCCAATATTTCCATTCTATAGTTGCTGCAGATGTGGCAAGAGGTCTTCCTGGCGAGGACGATGGCGTCACTGATGGGCAGGGTGTGGAAGCCGAAGAAGACGCCATGGTTGACAGCGTCAACGGCCAAATAACCCAAAGGAAAAAGTACATCTCATTGGCACAATCTCTTCGTGAAGAGTTGCAGGAAGGAAGTGACGAGATTAATCGAGCCGAAAGGGAAAGGGCGAGAGCTATGATTGATGCACTCGCCCTTGAACAGTACGCCATCAATAATGGCGGTACTGACTGGGACGACGCAGAAAAACAAGTTAGAGAGGGCAAGGGAAATGGCGTTGTCAGCATCAAGAGTGGAAAGTCTAAGGAGGAACGCAAACGCAAGGCTGGGGAAGCAGTGGACCATGCGATCAAAGAAGCTGAAAAGGAGAACGATAGAAAAGGCAAGAAGGGAAGGAGGAAGTAGGTAAACAGTCGTGCTGCACAAGACAAGAACCAAGAAAGTGTCGCCACCACTGGCTTCTACGTGATGAGCCTTAGTCCACGCAACCACTAGCTCGAGTGGCGGAGGCCCCAATCGAGTAACCGCCACACGCTGAATTCAGATCTCCAAGTCGAACTTCGACTTATCCACTCAGATCTACAATGTATGACTACCTCGTCGGTTTTATCGAATTTATCACATCCCTACTCACAAATCCCGCATGGATACTCCTTGGCTATTTCCTCTACCGCCTCGACGGCTATTACCGATACATGTTCAGTCAAAAAATCGCCATCGGGTGTGATTGGGTAATCGATTGCATGGAACGGCAGATTTGGTCGCATCTACGATTATGGATCGCCTTCTTTTACCTTGGTGTTCGACATGGATGGTGGTGGTTCTCCATACACACAATGCTGCGTCAAGCTGGCCGCGCAGCAATGACCTGGATATGTGGCTTTCTGATGCTGTTGCGGGAGCGTAAGGAAGTGGGGACGTTGACAAGGGTGGAGATGGGACTCAACAACATGCCAAGAACTGATCGAGCGGTTGCAACTGGGTCTGAGCTGAGACGAAGAAGACAGGCGGCCTTGTCCGGGGTACGCCGTGATGGAAGTCAAGCCTTCCGTGTCACTTTCAATCCACGAAAGTCGAGTGTAGAAGGAATTACACGAATACATTCCCCTCAAACGCTTCCGGCTGGAAACAACCAGCAGAGGCGGTCAGGATAATGACTGGCTGCTTTGGTGGATGACCTGCTTAACTGCGACACGGAGTGGGTACCGGCGGGCAAGGATTTCGTGGGGATCGCAGGGAGCGACAAGTCAGATAGGCTTTTAGATCATTGGCTTCAATGCGCGAAGATTCAGCAATTGGGCATGCGAGATTTTGGACCTCAGACCAAACCTTCCTCAAAGAGTGCCCGTAAAATGCCAGCATTCTTACCAGCGCAGATGAAGCAAAATGGCGAGGCAGGGTTGAAGTGGAGATCTAGAGATTTTGATCATCTCAAAGAGGAGACCTCTCACTTCTGATGAAAGGATTTGAAGTGCAGCAACTCGTTCTGTGCAAAATTCTTTCTTGAATTGTTGAGTTATCAGAGCACAAATGGATTAACAAAGCCGTGCGCAAACGCTGTAATGGGAGCTTGATGTGAGAAGCCAAAAGTCCATTGAAGCAAGAACTAGTTGTCCTAGCACAACACCGGTAAATGCAGCTTGAGTATCCAGACTCCGTACACCATGTGACCATGCACCGAGCGTAAAATTGGACTCTATTTCTTCCCCCTTTTCTTACCGGCTTTTCCTTGTCCGCCACCCGGAGCGCTTGCGGGTCCACCAGATTCGACTAATACGGCATCATCGTCGCTGCTCTTTCTTTCGCCCTTGTCTTTCTCGTCCTTGGCTTTGGCATCGTCATCCAACTCTTTCATGAAATCGGACTGGATAGTAGCCTTGCGCGTCTCCCACCATTCCTTCTCTGCCGAAACCTGGGATTGAATCTCGTCCAGACGTTTGCGCATGACTTGGTTGTTGGCCATTTCACTGGCCGACTGGAAGATGGTTTGGCCCCAATTGTCTGCAAACGCATTTGCCTGGGGAATGTTAGATGAGCGACAAAAAATGATCAAAGACGTTAAAGGATAAAATTGACTGGCCTACCTCCTGAACTACATCCTTCAGCTCGGCTTCGATCTCCTTCTCCGCCCGGAGGAATTGCTGCCACAAATCGTCGCCCACGCTTCCTCTCTGCAACAACGTGCTTAGCGCCTGCTTTGCCGTCCGGACCTGGATGATTCGATGGATGTCTTCAGTAGCTCTTCGCAGTAGTGCAGCTTTCAGGACACTATCAGGGACCTTTGCGGGTTTCTCTGCTGCGGCATTGGCTGTCTGCTGGGCAGGACTGTCTTCGATATGTAACAGAGAAAGATAGATGTTTCGCTGGAGATGAGGCGGGAACCAGGGCGCGAGAGAAAGGGCACGGCTGGCTTTGCGCTTGCGGTATAGGGATGAGAAGGTTGCAAGAGAGCCGATGAGTACTCCAAGATAGGCAAAGGGAATCACGAGTGAAACCCAGTCAACCATGGTAGTGGATGAATTGACTTAAGAGTTATAGAAAAGGGCTTGAAGATTGATTTGGAGTGTTGACGTCGCGGAAGAAATCATCTGGATCCCAGAGAATGCGCGGAATGGAGAACCTTGAAGGAAAGACGTCGTAACTTTCAGAAGTGTATGCAAGAAGAGCAACTTCGTCTGGACACGGTGTTGCGCGACCACTGAGATGCGAAGGCCAGGGTATCTGGCGGTCAGACTTGGCAGAATTCCAGTCAGTGACGTGCAGCGAATGTTGCTCTCCCAAGCTCATCTACGCCTCGTTTGCTCACCTCTTCGAACCTTCTCGCTTCTCACCTTCTCTTCTTACCAACCACCGCTGACTTACCTAGACTCCTCACCAGAGCAAGGTACTTATCGCCACCGCCACTCGATTTTCCTTTTTTCTAGCTCCAATGGCCTCGCTGGTCTATCCCTAATCCTCTGCTCTTTTGCTTCTCTGATAGCGTGCAACAATGATCATCAGGTTTCAAGGCCGCGATGGTCAGTTTCGACTGAGTGTGGAGGCAAAGGACCAGATCTCGTCAATCCTACCTCAAGTTACCGAAAAGCTCCCCAAAGATGTCGACCCTACATCAATCACGATCAGCCCAAAACCCCATGGTGCAGAAGCCCACACAATAGTCAGTTTAGGGAACGCGACATTTCAGCAGCTCGGTGTGCAGTACGTTATGCAACTTATCATGCGCGCGAACTAATCAGAAACTGAGCTTGAACAGGCACGGTGCCCAAATCTTCATCGACTACCGGCAACAACCTGCAGTGGCTAATGGCCATACCACCGACACGCCTACAAACGCAAGGAGGCTAAATGGAGCACCCATTCCGATCGAAGACAGTGTATCCATCATTGCTCCAAACATTAGTGGCGATACACCGTTGCGTCTCAGCCGACCGTGGGAAGTTGTGCAACAGTCTCCCCTTGATGATCGGCTGGATAGACAGGATGGAAAAATAACGCGACCGCGCGATCTCAAAATGTGCAGGCATGGGCCGAAGGGCATGTGTGATTACTGCATGCCGCTGGAACCATTTGATCCCAGGTATCTCGAAGACAAAAAAATCAAGCACGTTTCCTTCCACGGTTATTTGCGCAAGGTTAACCAAAGCAAGAACAAACCAGAGCTGGGTACTTCCTACATGCCACCCCTTTCCGAACCTTTCTATCGCGTCCGCCTTGACTGCCCTTCTGGGCATAAGCCATTCCCGGCAGGCATTTGTTCCAAGTGTCAGCCCTCGGCCATTTCGCTTCAACCGCAGACTTATCGAATGGTAGATCATGTAGAGTTTGCTTCTCCAAATCTCATCAACACACTTCTTGACTTCTGGCGGACGTCAGCATGTCAGCGTCTCGGCTTCTTGTATGGTCGTTATGAAGAATACCCCGAAGTCCCTCTCGGCACCAAAGCGGTTGTTGAAGCGATCTACGAGCCTCCGCAAGTTGACGAGGTCGACGGAGTTTCTCTCAACGACTGGGAGAATGAGATGGAAATCAATGAAATTGCACGGCTATGCGGAATGCAATGTGTCGGTGTCATTTTCACCGATCTTATGGATGCAGGGGCTGGAGATGGTACCGTCGTATGCAAACGACATATCGACAGCTACTATCTCGCCTCTTTGGAAGTCGTGTTTGCGTCAAGATACCAAGCCAAGTATCCGCGTCCTACTAAATGGAGTGATACAGGTCGGTTCGGCTCCAACTTCGTAACGTGCATTGTCAGTGGAGATGAAGAAGGTCAAATCAGCATTTCTGCTTACCAAGCATCAAACTCCGCTGTTGAGATGGTCCAAGCAGACATTGTTGAGCCCTCCGCTGATCCTAGCCTAATGTTGGTGCAAAACGAGGCAGAGGATAAGGAACTTGGGCGCATAAGGTACATACCCGAAGTGTTCTATCGGAGAATCAATGAGTATGGCGCCAATGTGCAAGAAGAAGCAAAACCAAGTTTTCCAGTCGAGTATTTATACGTTACTCTTACCCATGGTTTCCCAACAGAATCGAAGCCAGCCTTCAGGCAAGCAAATGCCCTTGCGAATGGGTTTCCAGTCGAGAACCGGGAGGTCTTGGGGCAAAGCCAGGAGCCTAGGGCTCTAGCAAAAGCATTAGACGTTAATGGAAAATTCGGCGCGACACTGGAAGGCGACGCAGGCAACAGAGTCTCCGACTTTCATATGCTCTGTTTCATCTATGGCTTGGGCATACTAAGCAAGGTATGCTGGACATTACTCCTCACTTCTTATTTTCCCTAAATCGTGTATGCTCTTATTTTTTTTTTTGGTTTTTTTTTGCAAAGTGTTTTCTTATACATGCACGCTACGGGCAAGGAAGCTCTTTGCTAATATCCTAATCCTCTAGGACGAGTTTGCTGCCCTCTGTCGCATTGCCACTTTGCACGACAACGCCGATAAAATGCAACTTCAGCACTCGCCTGGTTGGGCAACACTGGTTACAATTCTGCAAGAAAGCGGTGAGCGACCCCCCAAGCGTTTGTCACCATTCGCAAACAATACGAATGCATACGGCAACGCTGCCCACCTCTCCGATGGCTCTGAGCGCTTTGCTAAGCGGCGTCACTACTCCAGTTTAAATTAGCACATAAACCCCCTCCAATCAAAACCCGAACAGTCGACTTACGATCTCTAACGCTAACGCCGCCGAAGAATCGGGAGTGGAGCTGTGAGAGGAAAAGGGTGGACGGCGAAGGGCGTGGCAATAATTAAGATCCTCTTCGTGCATAGTAGCACAGGATTGAAGGCGAGCATTGCAATTACGGAACGATTCATGTACTTAGCGTAGATGAGACAAGATAGCCGAACCCGAAACTCAGGCGTCTATTTGCATCTTCACGACGACTTTTCTCAAGTGCACTGCGAGGAATAACACTGATGATGCAGTCGTCGTTAGTATATGTTCATGTGCTATTTTACAGGTCCACGAGTCACGAGCCCACATGACCATGATACCCAGCCAAAGTATCGAAACTTGTACTTCGCAACTATACCAGGCTTCACTCTTAGAAGAAATGAATGCGGTAGTTCACCCCTCTATCCATTGCTGGTCACCTTTCACCCAATATTCCCGATATCCGCAGACACAAATCCAGCATCTCCATCCATTCATCTGCTCCATCAACTAACCGTGCGTCAATTTCCGAGAACACGCCAACGATCTGATACTTTTGTCGGTCCAGTACAAGCTCGTCAAACACTATTCTTTCATAAAGCTGGGCTACAGTTTGATTCGCCGACCAGCCGTCAGCAACCATATCCTTGATCATCTTCTCCACTGCCTGAAATCGCATGCCGGGCGACTTGGTACTCTGCATCGCAAAAAGTAGGGAATCGATGGTGCGTGGCGGGATGACACCAGCAATCTCCTCAATGGAAGACACTGTTACAAGACCGCTGTTTGGCTTTTCATCGCTGTCAATATCCATCCTATCCCCATCTTCACGTTCAGCATCTTCCTTTTTCGAATGCTTCAATCCGCCATCCTTCTTCTTAGTCTTGGCGGGTACCACGGGGCCTGTCCCTGCCATGGCACCGGCTAACCGCGCTGCACTCTGCAAGAAGGTGATGGCGCGCCGAAGATCTCCCTCACTGCATCGTATCAGCGCGTCTATAGCTCCGGGCTCCACCTGCACCCCCTCGCGGTCTGCAATTTCTTGCAGACGGTTTGAGGCATTGACATTGTCCAGGGATTTGAATCGGAACTTGGAGCATCGAGAGGCAAGCGGGTCGATGATGCGGGAGACGTAGTTGCACACGAGACAGAAGCGCGTCAGCCGCGAATACGTCTCCATGGTCCTTCTCAGCGCGCTCTGCGCATCTTGCGTCATGGAATCCGCCTCGTCCAGGATGACCACCTTGTAAGGGGGGCATGGATATCGGTCCCTGTACCTCACCGTCTTGCCATCAATCTCAAAGTCTCTGCCCTCGGGCACCTGACTTAATTGTTGTCGCGCAAAGTCCTTGACTTTCTGCCGCACGATCCCAATCCCTCGCTCATCGGAGGCGTTGAGCTCGAGAACGCGGGACTTGAAGAGGACGGGGCCAAAGAGTTGATGGCAAAGAGCGAGAATGGTCGAAGTCTTGCCTGTACCAGGGGGGCCGTAAAAAAGGAGATGGGGCAAGTTGGTGGTTTGCAGAGTGCGGGAGAGTACTTGGGTAGTGTGCGATTGGGCGGTTACGTCGGAGAGGGACTTTGGACGGCTAAGTCAGAGAGCCTCGTCAGAACCGAGAGATGATTAAGCGTCATCATAGGAGGGACATACTATTTCTCGACCCATGGTTGTAACCGGTTGTCTACTGCAGGCTTGGTGGGGGCTTTGGAGGCACTGGCTTCTGCTGCAGCAGCTTTACGTGCTTTAATGTCGAAAAAACTAGCCATATTCTATCCTCTTTGCAGCGCTGCAGAAACCCAGGAGATACCCGAGATAGGACGTGGCTGTTGAAAGTTGAGGACTTAAGAGATCATGTTCATCGCGTTCGACGCGCACTTTCTATCTCGACGCGTAGCGAAGTGCAGCTGGCATCGAATTGCCGAAATGGGCTTAGCTCTTCATCCAGCTCGTAACCTCTTTGTCTCAAAAACCGCTCTAGGCCTTCATCATCCATCTTTCGAAGCGATGCGAGCACCATCTGCCTCTGCGTTTGGATTATGAGACCCAACAGATGTGGTTGAATGTTCCTGGCGGACCATGAACGATGAGCCCTCCTCATCACCCGCAGCCAATCAGTTCGCCAACGACAATTTGCAAGCTACGGGAAGCAGTGAGAGACATGTCGACCACTCTGCTGCCCAGGTGCGGAAGCATAGGGAGAGGAACAAGCGCATGTTCAATAGAAAGAGGGTCGAGTTCTTGGATGATCTATTGCGCGCTTTTGACCTTGTAATCTACGCCGAACTATCCGCAGTCTACTACATGGAGTCAGCCTATCCACAATCTCCATTTTTACTACTGCTTAAGCTGACTTTGAGAAAGCTGCTCCTTCCTCCGCATGATACTCCGCGCCATTATTCAGTTCTTCTACCTCACACCGAAGCCAGCCATGTTTCCTGATCCCCCTAAAAACCGGCCATATCCCGTAGGACTGATGATTGGAACCAACATATTTTGCGCCTTATTGCATCTTTGGGTCTCCCGGCCCGAAGCTGGTGAAGCTACACGGGGATACTTGCATGGCGGTTTGTTACTAGATTTTGTCGGACAACAAGGTCCTTCCTCCAAAATTCATATGGTTGCACTCGACGTGCTGATCCTGCTGCTACAATTGATCATGTTATGCGCTTTTATCGAGCGGCAAAAGCTGAAGCAAACTTTGGCGTCCACCAACGAGCCGGGAGCTGCCACCTCCGCCGCAACCCAACAAAGCCCCGATTCAAGTGCACCTGTAGCCCAAGACCATGACCATGAAGAGCGGGGGCTCTTTCGATCTGATCCTCATGCACTTGACGACATTGAACTTCAGGCACTTACTCCCGCTGGCACTACGGCGCGTACCGGGGCGGAAGAGAGCGGGGAGGCCGACGAGCGCCTGGCGTCAACTCGGAGTACGCGAGGCACAGACGCTCACATCTTTGATGCCTTCAGCTCGGGGCAGATGATTGTGGTGGATTTGCACATGTGGGACACGGTGCGGAATCAGTACGTTGCCAATCTAAACCATGACCGGAACGCTGGCACATCTTTCTCCACCTTTTCGACACACCTGCCAGGGGGAACAAGGTTCGGCTTTCGAATGCGTATAGGAGGCAGAGCCCTTGGACAAGGTGAAAACGGGTGATTGTAAGCGGCGCGAACTGTGCACATGGGACGGACGAAAGGAGCAAGGCGTATTAGAGTCCAGCGTGGCATAGAGTTGGCGTTACGGATACAAATGAAGGTTTGGATTGTACGTATATACCGGCACTGGCACGAAACAAAACAAAGCCCCGCCCAAAACATCACGCGTTCTGGCATGCAATATCGAGATGCCGTGGGTAAGCGGGCGGAGCCTCAGGCTGGCTCCGCACTCAGTCATCATGACGCCAGCAGCGGAGGAATCGAGTTTTATGGGGGTAATAAATATTACGCAAAGTCCGCTACCAGTGGACGTCCACACGATGATTCAGCTGCTTGCTTGCTTCCTTCGATAGCCACGCACTGCCAACTGCTCAGGTGCCTCATCTGGAGACTACGCGAGCAGAGTTGCGAGGATTGTGTAATTTGGTGGGCCAGTGGCGAACGCGTCGCAAACCACCTTTGTTCTGAGGTGCTGTGCTCCGAAGGTGATTCGCGGGGCATTCCGGACGTCGTGCATGCCTCAGCAACAACTTCCATCTTTCTATCCGTCAATGTCGCCATTCCAGTTGACCGACTCGAAGTCATCGGAGCAATGGACAAGCCTGTAGCAGTGAAGCTTGGCCAACACCATGTCCAAGCACCGTGCATCCGGGGTAGCCTTCCTTCCCTGGGCCCTTAACCGGAATCGAATTCTATTACCCCCAGGAAACTGGTCGCGCAACGCCTATAATGTAATCACGACCAATCTTCCTGGCTGCATGCCTCATACCACGCGCCCTTCGCCATCGGAGCCACTTGCTTGGCCTGCGAATGGCTCATCCGATGAGCCGGCTACAGGCGCAACTGTAGAGTAGTGATTGCTGACGACTGTTGCCATGTGCTTGACCCTTCTTAAAGGCCAGAGGAGAGACGCTTCAGTTACACTCACATAAACCGGTTTACTAACAAAAGGTGCTGTTTGTGAATAAGCTTTCTTTTCGTTCATCGTCATTTCCATTTGAGGCATTCCCCAATTTTCCAACCACGACTGATGACTTCATCCATGTCAAAATCTTCACTGCATTTCTGAAAGCCTCAACAGCTCTTGTCTTTCCATCGAACTTGACCAAGTGTCGATCCTGATGACGGAAGCAACGATTCATGACCTTCCCTTTGAGATTCTCAGTAACATTCTCGCCGAAGCAGCCAAGCTTAATGCCGCAGAAGGCGTCACGTGGACCTTTGGCTTAGCTGAGCCGGAGGTGCCGTTTGGCAAGATCCCAATCCACAAATATGTCCGCGGTCCTGTGCAAAATGAGGTTCTCAGGTGGGACTCGGTCGCAGATATCCGGCAAACTTGCTCGGCGTGGCGGAAATGGGCGTTGAGTCATGCCTTGGAGCAGATACACCTCAACAAGTGGCGCACGAGCGAGAGATGGGCCGAAGTCACTCGTGATAGATGTAAACGAGTTACCTACCTTCTTGTGCGAGTGTTGTTGCTGACATACTAAAGCCGCCTACAACATTTACGAATTGATCGATCGTCCTTCTGGCGCATACGTTCGACAGCCACCCTACCTGTCGCTGGACAAGACTCGCAAGCTCTTCTCTGATTTTTCCGACATTGCCTGCCACGTTCGACGTGTTTGGCTCAATGGCTTCTATGTCGCAGAGACAGATCGTAAAATCTTCGACACTGTCAATGCGTGCACCAATCTCCACTCAGTCGCCATTCCGTGGACAATGCTGCGCCGAGGAAGCGCCGATGACTGGGCCAAACTCCTTCGTCCCAATAGCAAGAACCCACTCCAGTCGTTGGAATTGCTTGCAGTAGACATTCCGGAAGAACAAAAGAAAGCCCCCGAGAATCGCATCGATCAGCAAACGCTCCAACATAGGCGTGTGGATTTCAGTCGCCTCAAACGTCTTAAGCTATTCGGCAACACTACGTTTATGCCTGTCTGCGACGCGGATCTGCAAGCCATTGCGCGAAGTGCCACTGGCCTTGAAGAGATTCACATCTCGTGCCTCTCGACGGTATCTATTAAAGGTCTGATCGCCCTCGTTCAGTCTTCTCGTGATACCCTCCGTGTCATCGAGCACGCACCACGCTCGAGCGATGGTTTCTATCATCCACATCCTGGAGAGGTTGAACCAGATTCTTCGATGCATCTGTGTGAGCTCCTCACCTCTTGCTCCAACTTGCGCGACCTCTCACTGTCCATGCCTTGTGTGTGTGCCGACCTCTTTTCGAACCCGCGAGTCAAATGGAGCGGTGAACTACAAGTCCGAGCCTTAACGCTCTGTCCTCTCCGGCACAAGAGCGGAAGAGATCGAACAGACCAAATCACTGCCCTGTCAAGGCTTCTCTCTACGGCTCGCGATCTCAGCAACGAAGCTACGCTACGTCGCCGGCCTGCTCACCAAGCGTCGCCGCTGAATATCGAATTTTTCCTATCTAATAGCATCTTCACTCCGCTGTCGGCCTCGGTGCACGCTGATTTTACCCTTGCAAGAGTCGTTTCGAACAACGCTTTTCCACGTGAGCAGCATTGGAGTTTCAAGGGACCGTATGGAAGCTCGGGCGTATATGGAAAGCAGTTGACAGATGACGAGAATGAGCTATGGGAGGTCGTTGGAGAGCAAGAATATTTCCGAGCAGTGGAGAGCGGGTTGGTCAGCCTGGACATTTGAGGGACAATAACTTTCCGGGGATATTACTGGTCGGAGAAAATCAAAATCGAACACTGGAATGAGCGATGATTAATGATGGCTGAAGCTACTGAGCGGGCTTTACTGGCGCCTGAGCGATTTTAATGATATCTCCATGGGAAGCTTTACTGCGCTGGAGGAGATCACAGGGCTTTCATCTTTGGTCACCGGTGATAGTCATGCTACAGCACGAAAATAGCATTTACATTGAAGCATTGAGCATTGAGCAGCTACCCATGGCAGCTTGGCCTTGCGAGACTATTACTTGCCCCGTGCACCGTGAGATCCTGACAATCTCGGTAAGAACCGAACGCATGATGCAAACCATTCGCACGCACTGCCAGTAGCCAGGAACAACCGCATCCTGCACCGGTTCGAAGGGTCGATGCTGTTTGGACAGCATGGCATCCACGAGGGACCGCTTAGTCCAGGCTGCCACGGGGCTCATACCAATTCTGGTGCTGTTGGCGCAGGAACGGTTCGCCGAAGCCCATTCCCGGCCTATTTCTAAGCATTTGGTGAGCGGTATCAAATGCAGCTGCACTGACAAGCATCTCTCTCCTAGCGCGGAATGCGATCGCGCATGTCATTGGCTGCTCTCGAGCTGGACCCTCAGGTCTACAGAATGGCGTAACCATGGTGAGCGGCTGGGATAAGCTGCAGCGGAGCAATATAAACGCATCAGCTCTCCCATCGATCAGCCTCGCGCTGTCTTACTTTTCCGACTCGCAACTGAACCTCTGCGACACTCATACTGTTCGAAGGACAGACATCAATTTATATTTATTATCTAGAAAAAGCAAGCATTCACCATGGCTCCCAAGATTGCTATCGTCTTTGTAAGTGCCCTTCTTCAGAGCTGAAACTAGCTCCCTACATGTAGTGTCAGGCTGTACCCGTCAGCATTCCTCAAGCGACAGCATGATAAAACTCTAACATCGTATTTCTTGGTAGTATTCCATGTATGGCCACATTCAAAAGCTGGCCGAAGCCGAAAAGAAAGGCATTGAAGAAGCGGGCGGCTCTGCCACGCTCTACCAGATCCCCGAGACGCTTCCCGAAGAGGTCCTACAGAAGATGTACGCTCCACCCAAGTCAAGCGCCATTGAGACCTTGTCTGATCCTAAGACCTTGGAACAATATGGTATGTCAATCTCAGCCTTACCTCTCTGATCTCGTCCCTACCGCTTGCCTTAAACACTCTTATCAAATCGCGGGAAACACGAATGTGATTACTCATCGCGCATTGCCGTCCACCATGCACTTTCCATATCGCCCCCCGCCCCACCCCCAAAACCCTACCTAACGCCAATGCTAACGTCCCCTTTCCCTTCCCTTCAGATGGTATCCTCTTCGGAATCCCCACGCGCTACGGCAACTTCCCGGCGCAGTGGAAGACCTTCTGGGACAAGACGGGCTCCCAATGGCAGCAAGGCTCCTACTGGGGCAAGTACGCTGGCGTCTTCGTCAGCACCGGCACGCTGGGCGGCGGCCAGGAGGTCACCGTCTCCAACGCCCTCTCCACCCTGACGCACCACGGCCTGATCTTCGTGCCGCTCGGGTACAAGACCGTCTTCGGCGCCATGGCAGACCTGAGCGAGGTCCGCGGCGGTAGCCCCTGGGGCGCGGGTACCTTCACGGGTGCTGACGGCAGTCGCCAGCCGTCGGAGAAGGAGCTGGGTATTGCCGTGGAGCAGGGCAAGGCTTTCTACAGTCACTTGAGCAGGGTCAAGTTCGATTGACTAGATGGCAGTAAGAACGCTGCTGCTCCTGCTGCGACTGCGGGTAGCGGAGGAGAGGCCAAGAGTGGGGCAACGCAGAGCAGTGCAGCACCAGCAGCAGCAACAAGACCAGGGCAGTCGTCGGGGAATGTGGGGAATGAGAGTTCGGCGACGGGTGGGGAGAAGCCGAAAGATAAGGAGGGGCCATGTGGGTTGCCGGTCAAGTGCACGATATTATAGTACCTAATAATGCTTTGAATCTTGGTGTGCTGGCTGGATCATTGGATCTTTTGTGTCATTTCACGGAATACCATAGTACTATACCAACAAATCAAAAGCAGTTTGGGTTTACTCGAATATCCGGGAAATCAGTTGCATACTGAATAGCACTTTCGAGGATTCGGGGAATGGTTTCTTGCCTAAGGTTGCCAGACTTTTCGATCCTACCATCTTGTATGCAGAGACGGTAAGGAATCAATGGTTACGTTGGCCAGCAAGAACTTATAAATCAGGTCATCTTAAGCGCTCTCGATCTCGTTATTCATTGCATTACTCGTTCCCTTACGTGTCACCTTCATCTCTATCCAGTCTCATAACTTTGCCCTCGCCTTCGACCGCTTATATCTGATGCCAAATCAGCGTCTGACTTGCCCCTCGATGCTACGACCAGCGAGTAGTCGCTTTCATAACCTCGTTCTCCATCCTGTTGTTCAGCAGCAACAGTGACACCACTTTTAGGCCCGAAATGGCGGCGCCTTTCGGCAATCAAGCGAACGAGTCGCTTACCTATCACGTCCGAATGTGGGACGAGGCTTCGGCGCCGTCTCAAGAATGTCTTCAATTTCCTTCAACACGTCTGGGGTCAACTTCTCGAGCAAAGCCAGGGCTTTGCAGTTGTCGATGATCTGCTCGACTTTGGTAGCGCCGAGGATGACAGTCGACACGTTCTCGTTCTTAGCGCACCATGCTAGCGCTAGTTGGGAAGTGTTTGCACCGAGTCGCTCGGCGATGGCAGAGAGCTTGCGCACTTTTTCAATCTTGGCTTTGCCTTCGGGCTGCTGTAGCGATTCGATGGCAGAGCTGAAGAAGGAGCCGTGGTTATCGAAACGAGATCCCTTGGGAATTCCGTCATTGTATTTGCCTGTCAGAAGACCAGAGGCAAGTGGCGACCAGATGGTGGTGCCGTACTGGAATTGTTTGAAGAGCGGCTCGTATTCAACCTCGAATCGCTCGCGATGGAACATGTTGTACTGAGGCTGTTCGACCACTGGTGCGATGAGGTTGTACTTCTCGGCAATCAGAGTGGCTTCGCTGATCTGCTGTGCGGACCATTCTGAAGTACCCCAGTAGTAGGCGAGATTCAGGTTGCGGATGACCTGAGTGAAACCCTCGACAATTTCCTTCATGGGAGTGGCATAGTCCGGACGATGAGCAAAGACAACGTCGACATATGGTTGCTGCAATCGCTTCAACGAGGATTTGAGTCCTTCGACAACGTGTTTCTTGGACAAGCCGCGAGTATTAGGTTCTTTACGCGCGGTACCAAAGAAAACTTTGGTGGCAAGGACGTATTCGTCGCGAGGCCAAGCGAGTTCTTTGAGCGCTTGACCCATTTCGATTTCGCATTCGCCTGCGGCATAGGTCTCGGCAGTGTCGAAGAAGTTGATGCCATGGTCCCACGCGGCCTGAAGGCACTCTTTCACGATGTTGCCCTTTTGCGTACCGCCATAGGTAAGCCATCCTCCAAGGGAGAAGACTGAGACTTTGAGACCAGAGGGCCCAAGGTGGCGAAAGACCTATACGACGCAATTAGCGACCAAACTCGAATTGCCCTCAGGGAGCTTGGCGCTCAAAGAGTATTGGGATTTTTCGCACGTACCATGTCCTTGGGGTCATATTTAGATTCGACGGCCATTTTGATGGATTTGTTTGGTTCAGTTGGCGCAATAGAGCAAACAGACAGAGAAGATTGTCTCAGAGGAAACAATTATAAGGAAAATCAATCAGCGTACACGCTTCGAAATGCAAGTGCCGAGTTGATTCTTATCCCCTGGAGAGGAGGCAGATTCCCATTGCGGGGCAACTCGGCGCATGCAGTGTTTTCGATCATGACGCAAGACCCATGGCCGACACACCGGCCTTTGACTTAACAGAGAAGGAGCTCGCATACCAGGACCACTTTTGCTGCTAGAGCGTGTTCCACCGCAGGGTGGACTGAAATCCAAAACCAATTGCTTCCTCGTGCCGACACGCTGACGTGCCTGGCACCAGTAAACATGCCATAAAAACTTACACCGCCTTCGGCCGCGCCTTGGAATCTTAGCACCAAATCCATCTTCGCCGACAAAGTCCGTTTGTTCACTGGTTACGCAATGGCTCCCTCCGCAGCCCAAGAGGAAGAAGATGATTACATGACGATGCTCCTTCCTGATGATGCTGCTCCCAAACATGAATCCTCAATGCAACGTCGCGCGCGTAAGCAACGCGAGGCCGAACAACGTGCCCATCCCAAATCCAAAACCCAACTCGATCGCGAAGCTCGAGAAGCCCGGGATACCGCCTTGTCTTCCTCCATTCTCGCCGCCAACCCCGACAACAAAGGCGCCAAGATTTTGGCTAAATTGGGTTATACGAGTGGGCCGCTCGGCGCCGGAGGGGACACAAAGGCTCGGACGGAGCCAATTGACTTGGTCATGAAGGAAGATAAAAGCGGGATTGGGCACGAGAGTGAAGCAAAGAGAAAATTCCGGGAGAAGGCCGAGGCGTTGAATATAGATATGAAGAAACGAAAGATAAATGAGGATGAATACCAGCAAAGAGTAAGTCAGGAGCGCAAGGAGAAGAGAATAGAAGGCCAGCTGTGGGGCGCAATGAAGGTTGCAGAAAGATTAGACGAGGAGGTTGGACAAGCTGAGAAACCTAATGGCAGAGAGCAAACAGAACAGCGGCCCGTCAAGAGCGTCCCACTTGTTTGGCGCCAATTGGTGAAAGATAGAATTGAGCGGGAACGCGAGCAACGTAGGCAGCGCTCTCTACACGCATCTCTTCCGCAATCCCGTCTCTCAAATCTAGAAGACTCGGACGAGGATGAAGACGATAAGATTACGCTTGGCATAGAAGATAAGCCCGATATGTTTGAGGCAGAAAATGAGGAGGAAGACCCTGAGTTAGAGGAGTTCATTGCTCTTGATCCGGAAAGCAGGCTACAGAGCCTGATTGAGTATCTACGGAAAAAGCACCAATACTGCTTTTGGTGCAAGTATCAGTATCCGGATGTGGCGATGGAGGGCTGTCCGGGCTTGACAGAAGACGAACACGATTGAGGACCGTCCTGTCTTGCGTCGGATGAATTCTTGACACCACATTTAAACCTCAGTGGCACATGATTCTGTTGAATGGCATCAATGGTTTACTCTTGAATGCCGACGACAGGATGATGACTCGTCGCGCCTTCGATCTGCGCTACAGATATCGCTACCGACACCTATTAGGGCTTTCAAACACCCGATTTAGGAAAACCCAACTGGTTGGGGGTTCCAAATATATGGAGACCTTCCAGTGATGGCTTAATGGCAAGTTTATCTCTCATTATTTTGCAACCGCTGTCTTCCCATATCCAGGATAATCTGTCATGCAACCTGTCTCATTCGTGTCATCGTACCTTTAAGATGTCCACGCCAAGGTTATGCACAAGGGGATAGGGTGTTGTATCTTACTAGTAGAGGCCACTACTCTGCGCGGCGTACTCTGCGCCTGCTCTATCCCCGAATCCCCGACGGACATTACCGCGTTCGCCGAAAGCCCGCGACTATCTCCAAATCGTGTAGCAGCTGTCAGCGCGACAAAAGCCCCAGAGTATATATGCAACGTGCTTTTTGTACGTCTCGACTCCAGACTTATCTCAGTACATGGTTAGTTTCCTGACACTCTATCAAGTGACCAAAGTACATGATTTTGTTGTTAAAAGGAGTTCTACTTAAGCATATCTCAATTCTGTGGTCATTATACACGTTCCACAAAGTCACAATAAGGTCCTCCCAACCCTTGGACACCCTGATCATCTTCCAAATAATGACATCTTGTGTGGATCGCCATACTATTCTTGATGTTATCACTCATCTCGCATACTCCCAAGACTGCCTCGACTACGGCCTTTACAAGTCGCTCTTCACCCAAGATGCTGTAGTGCATCTCAACATCTTTGAACAACTCTCAACATGTGGTTCAAAAACCATTTCGACCTCAGAATCGTCAGAGAAGATGCGCATGACGTTGGGTGGGTTTGATGGCACACAGCACATCCTAAGCAATCCTTCAATAAAAACCAAAAATGCCGGACAAGAGGCAAGCGCAAGCGTCAATGTAAATGCCTTCTATTTCCTGGATGCGAAGCAAGAGCCGCTATGCGATTATGTTCTGATGGACGGTACATGGGAGCTCAGTTTCCTGAAGCAGGAACAAAGGTGGTTGATCAAGAGGGTAATCGTCAAACGGCCAATTTCTTTGGAAGGAAATCCCAATCTTTACATAAAGGCTCAAGCAAGAGTCGCGTCAGGCGAGATAAGAGAAGGGGCGAGGGTGCCAGATTGAGATGTTGCGAGGACGAGCAAGTTGTTGCTCAACCAGTATTCACCACCAAAGACCAGATGGAAGCCCCAGTCAATACATGACTATTGAATACGATTTCGGTCAAGCGTTGGAGTTGAAAGGAATATCTCGATATCCGTATACGAATCACGTTCGAACACGCTGCTCCGCTTTTTCGGCTCATATAAATCTACTCTGATAATGAAAGAAGGCGGCGCCCTAGCCTTATCCCCAATTCGCAGGTCGCATTTCTAGGAATTGTGAGAAAGTGTTTTGTTTCAAATATTAATAATTACTGGTGCCCGGCAAATTTTCCAGGTATACAACAGCTTCCATCATGAAACTTCCTGGCTCGTCGCCATCATCACACTACGATGATCTCCTCGTCTCACAGTTCATCTCTCTTTCGCATTGAGCTCGAGCTTTGCCGAATCCTGTACAGACCCACGGAGTGTCGATCTACCACAGTAGAAAAAGTGCTCTGGGAACCGGGACCAATAGTACCTACTTTGGAGCCATACAGCGCTGTATTGTTGTTCATGAGCCCATTGGCATAACTTGTGGCCGTCGCATTATATCTTGTAGTGCTGTTGCTGTTTGCGCCAGGTGATGATGCGGTTCCATTGATGACGGATGCCGCCTCGTCATCGCTCATGCGGTTCGCCCACAAGTCGTATATATCCCAACTTTCCGAAAGTTCTGGAGGCGCCTCATATGCTCCTGCGGTCGCATCATCGAGAAAAATGTCATAGAGTGTCGTGTTCATCAACATGCTAATATTTCCGGCATTGATCAGGGCAAAGACTTGGTCTCCATTATCCATGGACCGGGTCCAGAGAGCAATTTCACCCTCGCCAGTGTCGTCGGGGTTTACAAAATATTGCCATTTGCGAACTGCGCCAGAGCCGGAGGGGTCCTGATTCAGAGCAATGACGGCAGGATTGGAGTAAATGGCAAGATTGGCAGGAGAGAGCGTCAAAACATTTGTGCCGATTAGTAGCGGTGAAGACATGAGCGCCCACATGGAGAAATGTACGACGTATTCGCTGTCTGCCGCGAGCATTAGACGTGATTCCATTTCAAGCAAAGAAGGGCTGGGTAACCTTACCAATTTGACCGCCGTTACCAACTTCCAGCATATCCATATCATTAAAGGCGCCAGGTTGGGATCGCGAAGTAATTGGGGCCATCTTATTGAGAATATTCATGACGGAACAATGATATCCGGGCCAATCACATGGCGTTGAAGTACACGGGCAACGGCTGTCAGGGCGATTGAAGGAATCGTAGACATCTCCAGACATGCGCCAGGAATTCGAAATGGTATATGCCCAGTCGAACGGATTATCGTCTCCCCAATTGCACAAGGAGTAAAGAATTGGCCGTCCCGTTTTATTGAGCGCTTTCGACATTACGTCGTAACGATTGAAAGAGATCATAGCGCTTCCGGATTGGCCCTGATTGTAGCAGTTGTCGTACTTAAGGTAGTCAACATCCCAGCTTGCCCAAAGATCTGCATCTTTTTGTTCATAGCCAAGCGATCCGGGGTATCTCCCGCAGGTGTAGATACCAGCAGAAGAGTACATGCCAAATTTCATTCCCATGGCATGAAGGCTATCCGCAACGTACTTCATGCCGTGTGGGAATTTCTGAGCTTTGACTTATGAGCGAGAACAGTAACCGCGGCTGTACATGAAGCAACCTACGATTTGCTACCAAGTATCCTGTAGAGTTTCGACCGGATGACCAGCAGTCATCCAGCACAATGTAGTTGTAACCAAGATCTCTCAGCCCGTAGTCAACCATTGCCTGTGCTGTGTTAAGCAACAGGCTTTCGTTGACGTTACACCCAAAAGCATTCCAATTGTCCCAACCCATTTGAGGCACAAGATTGAGTCCATTGTATGAGGAAGCACCCGGAATAACCACTTCGCCAGTTTGATTGTCAATGTATGCCACAGCTTGCCGGGAACATGTCAATGCAGCAGTGAGCACAGAATAAAGGGACCAGCGCGCCATGCTTACAGACAAAGGCAACGGCGTTCAGATCGAAGCACGAATTTTCAAGCAAGATAGATTTGCAACTCATGCTAATTATTTAAACCTACCTCTACCCCGCAAAGCATTGCCATGATGGCACATTCGGAGTACCATTTCAAGCGGGTGCCTTTAAGAGATCCACTTTGCGGGCTGCGGGGTTCTTGGCCTCTTGGACGAGCGGGATAGGCTAGCCCTGATCGTCTTTTGAGATGTAAATCCAGGGACCCATTCTGGAAGATGCATGCTGACGTGCGATCTGCACCCGCCTGCCATTCATCCTCCAATTAGGACCAGTGCTTCGGTGCAACGGTGCGTTAATTAGGGAGCCTCAGTGATCCTTTCAGGGGAATCTCAGGGCAAAGCAGAGAAAATGACCGGCATCACATATGGTTCGTCGGCTAGAGACAAACAAGGTGGCAGCTCGGATGTTGTGGAAAATTCGGGCGCCGTCGACGTCATTGGTCCATTTGAACTAGGTGGGCAATGGAGTGGTTGATTCGGACGTTACTCAACGGTTTCTGGGCCTGCTGTTCCAGACACTGTGGAGCAAACGCCGACAAACAGAAAGCGAACGAAGCCTAAACGAAAGCCTATACTGCAAGCGGAAGCGGACTGATGCAGTACAGCCGGGGGGTCTAGCGGCGTGGAAATACTGGTGGAGTTTCCTTCCGTGCTCAGAGCAATTTGCAAATGCCCGCCACGTGCCATTTGCTACAGGAGAGCAGTTTCAGTGAATGAGGCATCCAATGAAGGTTGTGCGGCAAGTCAAAGCATTTGACCGATTCCGTAACATGAACGGCGGATACTTGCAGACGCTGCTGGTCTGTATCCAGCTTGCTGCAAGGCTGAGAATTCGATGGCTTTCGACCCCACCCCGAACAAACCATACGTGATGACTTGTCAGAAAGTGATGTGGCACGGGTGTTGTTGTTCGTGCAACGAGAGTTTTGTCTGCCTGACAGACATTCATCCTCGACTTGCTAAAACCCTCAACACGAACCCTATAGCATCCGAGACTCGTTGATATTTAGGCTTCGACTTTGCTAAATTTTTTGACTATGGCTTCACAAGTTGTCGCCGAGATATCTGTCTCAGATCTGACTGGTCCCTCCTCTTCTCCTCCTGCTACCATCACCGAGTTTACCCACCTTGCTTCTTACAATTGGCTCGAAAAGTCCTCGCCCACCATCTCTGTGCCTGGTAGGTTGCTTATCCACCTAGTCTCTTGAACTACTTGCCTTACTTTTCTCTAAAAGGTCGTCCTTCCCTTTGGTCTCCGCCCTCGGTACCCTATAAATTGATACCGGACTCTGGGATGAGATATATTGATCAGAATACGGCACGAAACCCTAACTTTCCTCTTGAACCATTGTTTCGTGCCCTGTTCACCCTGAAGCCTGAGTTTGAGATCGGGAACATAGACCTCATCACTGACAGGAATAATGTGCGCAAGCTCTTACGCTTCGTCAAAGGATCCTCCGAGGCTTTCCGTATTCAGGTTGAAGTTGCTGGCGGAAGGACTGCATTATTCACGCGTATGGACGACAAGGCAACGGAGACCATCCAGGGTTTTAAAGGTTATGGTCGTAACTTTGAGAGAGCATACACCAAAAAGTTGACCGGCAGCACGGGGCATCACAGGGTTGTCAGCTATAACTTCGGTGATCTTCGGTGTATCGTCCGACATGAGACCGATGGATATATTGATGACGCACATGGATCAACTGCCACCACCAGCGCAGCAGAGGCGAATGACAACCTATCGGATTTGTTGGAAACACTTTCGATCTCCAAATCGGGCACCAGCTCCAGCCCTTTGCCAGTGCTTACAATCCAATCCGAAGGTGAAGCGGTGGATTGGTCGACGACTCTGGAGATCAAAACTCGAGCCGCCAGCCGGGAGCTCGATATGGAAGAGACCACTTCTCAGCTCTGGGTTTCGCAAACCCCAAACCTGATGGTCGGATATCATCGAGGCGGTGTATTTAATGACGTCCGACATCGAAATATGAAGCAGCCCATTCGTGACTGGGAAGCGGCCAACCAAAAAAATCTTAGTAGCTTAGCCTATTTGATGAAAAAGATTATTGAAGCGGTAAAGTGCAGTGCCGGCACCAAAGCATTTGTGAAATATAACGGTGGGAGGACACTAAGTGTTATCGCTGGAGAACAGAAACAGGCATTGCCTGATGATTTGTATTTAAAATGGGAAGCAAGGAATCGGACGAACAGCACCGACGACAATAAGGAGGATGACAACACGGGAAGTGAGGATAAGGTCAATGAGCTGACGAGAGCGGAAGTCAATGTATCTGACATGACCTACGACAGCCATCGCAATCATTGACCACAATGACATCTCCAAAGACGAAAATTAGGATTGGGGATGTACACTACGACAAGGACGTGGTGTCCAAGATACCATACCTTTCATCTTTGGTCAATGACCAAGCAAAAGCTCCCTTAGGATCAGTAGAGTTCACTCATGATCCCATCCCTCTCTTTGATACTGCCCTCCGAGGGCTCGAATCCGGCTATCGTCAATGTTTCCGATCCATTCCCGCGGATCTCGCTCAACATCGTATACTCTTTAACACGTATGACTTTCTCGGTATTGATGTTATTGGCGGACAATCGATCACCGAGATCATTAATGATTTAAAGGCTGGAAAGACCGATTATGACCTTGATTACGGACGCTACCGAGAGATAAAGGGCGACAAGTCAAAGGCTCGAGATGCCGCGTTCAAGCTGTTGCATTCGATACTGCGAGGCGAATTTGATGACAAGAATCACACCAAGATTTTTGATGCTGTGCTGTTCGTTGTATCTCACTTGGCAACCTTTAACTGGAGGACGAGGACAGTGATTCGGATAGCATATGAGGAGCAATTCAAGGTTTCGACGAAGCAGAAAGAGAGACTAGATCAGTGGAAGAAAGGTGACGCAACTAAACAGGGAGCGGAGGATGAGGCCGATGCGACAACGGAGGAAGAGGATTCTTTGGATTGGTACAACTCTGACGACTCTGCTAATGGTAATCTGGAGTGCAACAATCAATAAACCATACTACTCGGGTCGTTTAGGGATGTCGACGATGAGAAGGGTTGAAAGGGGACGATGACGTGGATAGCAGGCGAAAGCGATTTGAATGCCTGCCAGCACGTTCGCATGGTTTAAGCAATATGCACCAGAAGCTCGGTCGTACTCGATCGTCCATGAGTTCCAAGAAAACTAAACATTAGGTAGTAGATTTGTGAAGCAGTCGCAGAATCGATCCGCCGAGAAATTTTTTGGTCTTTGCGTGAGCTTCGCATTGACCTCCCCCCTCTAACTAGAGTCGCACTAGCCTTGCCTAGACTTTTGTGAAGACAAACCCATTCCAGCCCTTCTTGCTTCATAAATCCATTGCGAACTCGAGTCGAGGCTGTTGATTGAGGGAGCTGCAACACATTATAGTGTGTCGTAACTGGATCCTTGTCCGTTCAACTCGTGGAACATTCCTCCGCGCACTAAATCGTGATGACACAACTGGTGCAGCTGTTCGTCGATACACTACCTATTATATTGCTATACAATTATTACAACTATGCTCCTTCCCGCCAAGTTTGTGTATTGACCTAACTCCGGATGGTGTGTCTTCTGTCGCATCCACAATCGTAATAAGATCTACATTATTCATTACCGAGATAAACTAATCACTGGTGGATCCAGCGAAAGTGTGCCAAAAGTTTTATATGGTTCTACAAGAACGGCGTAAAGAAAGCCACGAACTCAAAACTGCAAGCATCTCCCCTCTCATTTTAGGCCTGCAAGCAGAGTGCTCAAGAGTATGCCAATCTTGAGCGAAGTGGTTAACAGCAACGAACCTACATGTTTTAGTCCCGAAAAGCATAAGGATTTAACATAACACTGAGATTCCGCACCCAACCAACAGCCCCACATTCGCAGGTAACCTGGATTGCTTGGGCTCAGCCAAGTTTGAAGATAATGTTCTGATAAATTTGCGGAATGGAGTTCAAATAATCTGCGCAATGACAACGCATACAATGCTATGGATATGGAGGCGATTGAACGCCAGTATCGCTCCCTTACTTTACTGATGCTTGTCGGTGCCATGCGGTGATTATATGAGGCAGCGATAATCAGCAACATCGTCAATAGCAGGAACGTCTAAGAGAAAATCTCCTTTCGTAGAAGACTGCAGTCTAGTTCTGTCACCGAAGCAGCTGTGTAAATCAAGAAGAGAAAGCCTATGGTAATAAAAGGGTAGAAGAATGATCCTTCCGAACTGGCCGTTGTGGATAGAGGAGATCAAAGTCTCTCCTCAAAGTATAGATAATGATTCTAGAGGGAAGGCATGAATTATTCCTCCTACGAATCGCATGCTCAAAGTGGAATCTACTTCAGTGGACCATCGAATTGTCTTTCAAATGATGATAGAGCTACAGATGCCGTCGAGGTGACGGTGCTTCGTCAAGCCCGTATTCTTGGTCCCAGTAGATTACGTGACTTCTCTACATGTTCTGGTTCTTCTGTATAATCTCCGCACGTATTATTTTGGATGCTGGTATCCTAGGGACTGGGTTGCATGAGATAGGATGAGATATTTTGGACTTGCGCTCCCGGTATGGTTAAGCGAGTATTGAACAAGGTGGGAGAGCCAAAATACCATCCCGTTGCTGCTCGGGCAGCGAAGCAACTGTTTGTAGAGATTCCCTCAAATGGTACTGTTGAGACAAGCTAGTACTTGGTCCAATGATGACCAAGTAATCTGGATATCGGAACGATCAGCGATGCTGGGCATACGAGAGAGCTCGTACTTAAGAAACTCATCCATGTTGACCCATATTGTTAGCGACCAGCTCTTCGTTGCGACCTCAATAAATATTCCGGTTTTGCTGAGTTCCCGCTCTGGAATTCTAACTAAGGATTTTCAGCGATGTAGAGTATGAGAGATCCTCCGATGCATGCTGCCTCGACTCAGATGCCAAACCCGTGTTGAGGAACTGAGTTCTAGAGTTTCGGCAAAGTCCAGTCCATGCTTGACGACGATGATTTCGTGTTTCTTTGCAAAAATGAACTCCTTCCTTGTTGTGAATTGATACAACAGTTCTCCGCTGGCGGTGAGCCACTCAGACAAAACAAAAAAGTGACGTTTTGCAATCGGGGTCGCTCCAAATGTCTTGAGGTCAAGGCTACAAATCCAGAGGTCGGTGTCGAGAAAGAGCAATGTGGTACCAACGACAGCAATGACATATTCAACGCTCGGACCCAGTAACTTGAAGCCAGATAGAGCAACGGTGGAAACGGTGGACATATCGAATTCAGAAGCTTGCCAGCACTCAAAGCGGGTTTGAGCGCGACGCCCAAATACTTTCACTAACTCGGTCAGAATGCTAACACCCTTGTAGGATGCTATCGTGTTGGTCTCTTCGCTGTTAGGAATCAAAGACCGATCGAGACGTATTCCTGCGGGCATGGAGACCTCTTCTAAATCCGACCATCGTAGCAAACGTGCAACACCATCATCGAACACAATAAGTATCTCTTGGTGCACAGGATGTCGCACTGCGTTTAGGGAATTATGATTATCAAATCTTCTTTGAGTAAATTTTTTGCCGTCTGGAAGCGTCCAAAGTTCAACGTGGTCTACTCCTGAGATAAGCAGATGGCTGCCATCGTGGTTCACAAGGAGTGCAAGGACCGCACTACCAAATCGCCGGTCCGCCAGGAGTTCTGGAGTGCGAGAATTACTGTGATGGTCAACTCTCTTCTGGACGAGTATTCTTCCTGATTCATCCGCGCTAATGACGGTTGTATCATCGTCTGTTAGCGCAAAACATATGACAGAGACATTAATTCGATGGCCGTTCAGATTCGTGGCTCGACTGGTATCCGCAGTGGAACAGAGTAGGACTGAGCCGTCCTGCTTCCCGCAGACCACATTCGTCCCGTCAGACAGTGCTAGTAAGGTGGTAATTTCTGGCTGAGGTGGTCCTTCAAGCATGCCGACAGTCTTTGGTCTTGCAGGCGCAGGCTGAGTCACTTCGCTCAGACTTCCCTCCGGTTCATCCTTCCGAATCAATGCAGGAGGTTCCCACACTCGACATTGCGCGGCCCTCACGTCCAGAAACCGGCTGCTTTCATTACTGAAGGTGATTCCGCGGATGCCATCCTCATATGCGTCAATTCGGTATACAAGTTTAATATTTTGGCCATGGATACTATCAAAGTCAAAGACTTGTATGGTACCACTCGAGCTCCCTGTTATCAAGCTGCGTCCGTCTGGTGAACAAGCCAAACTGTGGGCATAAACAGCATCGACTCGATAACAGGCTTCATACGAATAAAGATCGTACACAACGAGCTTACCGTCACCATAAGAGGCAATAAGGAGATCAAGATCAGGATTTGGGTTGAAAGCTAAAGCATCAACACCAATGCGAACCATAGAGTCACTGCCGTCTGTTTCGTCGTCTCGACTAAGTCGAGATAATATACCGACACTTTCAAGATCAATTAGGAAGAGTCCGTGGCCCCTGTAGGCTACCGCGAGGAACCGATGATCTGAAGAGAAAAGTACCTTGGTAGGAGGCTGTGTTGGTCTCTGTGCGAGAGCGAGATCGGCAAATCCATGTAGCGAAGTACTTCGTTCATTCTGGGGATTCTGGACATTCCAGGAAACTAATTCGTGCCGCTGCGTAGCACCAAGTAGGAATTCATTGCCCATAAAATGAAGCGCAAGCACCTGATAATCCAACTTTATAGACCACCTTAACGTATAACTCTTAACGTTCCACAAAGACAACTTACGAGCTCCACCAGATGCAAGGTTGTGATCTTCTTTATCAAAGGTAAGCATCTTGGCCCTTTCGCCGTGATTCAACTTATACTTGAGCTGAATCGGTGTTTTGCTGTATATGCTGATAAAGCCATCAGAAAGCCCTACAGCAAAAAGTGATTCTCCATGAGCTACAGCCAGAGCTTGCCCGCTTGTAAAATCAATTCGTGCTAGGCAATCATCCCATTCTTGAGCCGAGGAGCCCTTCACTTCAAGGGTCCGGTGAGGATGTGAAAACGTTCTGTGTATAATAGAATTCGACGGGCAGAGTGGTGGGATCAGGCAGTGTATTGATGAAGGCGACACAAGTAGGTATTTTCGGAATTTGCCAGCAATGCGAATCAAGTCAGTCGTCCACGCATCCGCTGTTTGCATATCTGGATGCAAAGGAGGAACATGTCTTTCACGTCGGCCCAAATAGGTTCTCAGATCTGCAGCAGTCTGAGTAATCGGAGAAAGATCACCATCCTTAGAAACATGTTCGACCCAGGAAAGGATGTTGGTCCTGAGGAAGATGGTTAAGTTGCGCATGACAGCATCCTCGGAGGAGCGGCATCTGTTCAGATGATAAGAAAAGTGTTGCATAGCATAATTGATCAGTCCTAGGTTCCCATTGGCACCCTGGTTTGAAGGGTGCCTGAATGAGGGATAGCCAGAGACCTTGAGTGCATCACTGGCAAGGTATTGTAGCAAAAGCATCGAAATTCTGGTATGGCAAGTCTTCTTGTCGATCGCGAATTCTAGGTTGATGGATTGTTGGCTGAGGAAATCTATGGCTGTCTGATGTATTGCCTGGACACGCTTGGACGGATCCACGGTGACGAATTGTCCACAAATGGAGCCGATGGAGCGCTCAAGGTTGTTTGCCGTTTCGTTCAGATCTAGCTTTACTGCAGATCGCATCTCTTCCAGCGTCAGTGGTCTTGGAGCGCAAACCACCCACATGAGTATTGACTTCGCAAGCTTGATTCCTCGAGTGGAACGGGGGATTAGCCCGAGCATTCTCGAGTAGAGTGCGTTCATATCGCTTGGTATGTCCTGAAGCGCTTCCTCAACAGCTTCTTCAGTGTAGCAATGCTCCAACTCCTGGAGAACCAGCCGGACCCAGAGGAAACATCCTGCAGACTTGCTCATAATCTGGTCCGTTAGAGTCTTATTAGAGCCGATAGGTAGTATTTCCATCCTTGAAGTAACGAGACCTCTGATATCGTGCATGGTATCCAATGGAGATATTTCTCGGTAGGCAACAAACCGCGAAACTCCAGAGACTGCATTTTCTATCTCTTGCGTATTCCGACTCGTAATAAAGACCCGAAGTGTTGGCGGAAAAGTCCGTATCAAACGAATTAGTTGTTCGGGTTTGGATGCTTCGTCGAGTCCATCGATAACCCAATATCGTGGCTCCGTGGTGTTGTGGCGAAAAATAACGTTCAGAAAGAGTTTTCTCCAGATAGCTCGCTCGTCTTCGTGATCCCAACTCACGTCATCGTCCGCGAGTTCTAACAAGTTCCGACTTAGTGAACTGGATCCAAGTGCAATTTGATACGCTAAAGACCGCAGACAGGCACCGATCGTCTGCCTGCCCAGGACTCCATGCTTAAAGAAAAAGTACGAGACCGCAGGAGTTCGGTTGTGTAAGGTCTCGATGACATGGCTGCAAAGAACCGACTTGCCCGTTGCAGGGTTGCCAGTAAACCACAGGACAGGAGGTGCCCCAGAATAAGATGTTTCCCAGTCCATGTAGTCAGTCCTTTGTGTCAGCCATGTGCAAGATTCAGAGAGACGTGATTCTGAAAAAACGGACAAGTCATCTTCTGGGACATCCGGAGAGCACAGGAAATATTCCAGACGTCGTCGATCATCGCGGGCTAATTGCGTCTTCGCAGCTGTCGTCTCTGCAACAATGGAATCCACGGCAATACATAAAGCGTTCCGGATTGTGATGTATGTAGGATCTGCGCTGTCCGTGAATTTACACACTCCTCGGTGGTCGGCATTAAGGGGTATGATTTGCTCGTTATGGTAGCCTAGTGTCGCGGAGCTTTTATCGACTACCATGGCACTGACGACCTTCAGATTACTCGGAACTGTCTCATAAAACGACCACAAATGAACGTCGTTTGCGTAATGCCGAAAGGTATCATTGATCACCGCGATTGTGCCTGAATTGCGTTTCAGATCGTTCACGTAAGGTTTTTGGCCAAATGTAACCCGAAGAATGTTGGTAAGAGTCCTTGCGAGATCTGAGCCTCGATGAGGTGTTGCGAGAAAATAGAAAGAATGGAACCTCTTTGCAAGATCGCTAAAAGCTGGATCTTGACGTGCCAGTATGTAAGCCTTCTTGATGACTATTCCTCCCATGCTGTGTCCGACCAACACAATTCGGGTGGCTTCCTTCCTAAGCGCCGGGGTATTATGTAGTTCGCCCAAAAGCGAATGACCAAAGTCATTGATGTCAAGGACACTGTCCCGATTCTGTCCCCAATCTGCATTGTACCCAAACGTGTGGATCCGTACATGTTCGAAGCTTTGATCGACAGACAGCCATTCCTTCGGCCAGTAATGTGACGGATTTGGTGTCCTGCACCAAGTCTTGCGAGACCCACCTCCCAGTCCATGTATGAATATGATGTCCACCCTAGGTTGCCGAGGCTCATGCAAGAGGTTCAGTCCCAGAGGTCCTTTGAAGTCGTCATCGTGTGCTAAAGAAGACGACAGGTTATTGCTGTCTTTGTTTGAACGATGAAAGCTGAGCCTGCTGAACGCTCGATCCATACGAGGAGGTGATAATTGTTAAGATTCGCGGGCGCTTTGAAGGAACCTGCAGTGTCAAATATCACCGTTGCGACCAACAGTGAGTGCAGTGATTCTCTGATAGACACGTTGGCATTCAGATCCGCCAAGAAATAAGAAGGGTATGTTTTCTGGCCCATAACATTCGAAGTGAATAAGGTGGCCTGTAGATTGTACACTCCAGCTGGCTTAAAAGTCTTTCTCAGGCTTTGGGGCTCATCGAAGAGAGTTACAGTGCTTGGTACAAGAGCCTCAGCTTAGATTATGTAATCCACCTGGAGCCAACCAGCTGGAGTACACGGGCGTTGGCTGGCAAGTTCTGAGATTGCTTCTCCTCCTTCACACAAAGTGGGGGCTAGGGCGCCTGTGGGCGTGCTGGCCAGATCATTCGTCACAAGCAGGCGCCGAATCTACGCGAGCAGACGGCTGGCTACATTAATACCACCATCGAGCAAGCAATTGCGCAGCCCAAAGCCACGCTTCGCAGATTGAAACCTTCTGTATCAGCTCTGACAGCAATTACTAGAATTTGTTGACAAGTAATTGGACGATAGGTGTAGCTTAATCCTATACGGTATCGCTTTACTCTTTCCCATAGGCTATCAGCCGCAATCCAACCTCCTGTGGGGTGGTCAGAGCAATCGGCGGTAAGCCAGGTTCCGAAGGATTGATTCTGCGGGTGCAAACGAGATGGGAAATGACCTCCGCTTCAGGACTGAAATCCGTTCGGATACTTCTGCACAAGCCTGCGCATCTCCTCGACCACCCCTGCAGGAGTCAGCGCTGGAAGTCAGTATCCACTTACGACTTGCGAAAGCTTGGAATCCGGGGGAAAAGAGTTGCGGCATGGAGATTGTATCGCCTGAATCTGTTAGTAGGGTCTCCGAACGATTTTGAATGCCGACGAAATACATAGCGTAAAGAGCATTCCGATCGTCGTAATCTTCCTCTGGCAATGACTTGGAAATATGTGCATGGTATGCATTGAAGTAACTCCGAGAGAAATTGTTCCTCTCTGGTCGCCAATTTCCAAGTTCGTTTATAGTACCGTCAGGTTCCTTTAACACCCAGCTCAATATTCCTTACATTCATTATGCGCCCAGAAACTTGAAGGGTCTAAAATGATACCCTCGTCCGTATTCTTGTCGACCACTGCACTGCCGCACCATAGGTCACCGTGGATGAGAGAAGGCCGGATGCTATTACCACCAGTTTCCAGTGGCCTTAATACGCGGGGAATGACTTCTTCATAAAAAGCTGGAAGCAGCACATTCATCTCTTGGCTCTCCCCGGCACGTTCAGCATTCACCTTAACAACATGCTTAAATCCGTTATTAAAAAATTCCTCCCAGGTGTCGGTCCATGAGTTATCTTGTGGCAGATCACCATTGTAGGTAACGACATGGAAGCCAAACTGTCCAGTGGGAGACGTGTGGCTGGAATGGAGCTCTGCAAGATTGGAACAGAATTATGTAACATCCGGCAATTCATCTGCAAGGTTGTAGAACTTGCACATATAAAAATAAATATTCGATAAATTCTTGAAGGCACCCTAGGCAATTGGTTTTGGTACAAAACCAGGAGTAATAGTATGAATGGCGGCAGTAGATTCGAATTCTCCCTTGAGTGCTTCCCGCCCGGGCTTATCTGAGCGCTGGCTAGAAGAAATGCCGAGATTGTGCTTGCTTTCATGAATTAGCTCTGGGCCACACCACCGTGAGCCTTGGTGTCAATGCGAAACCTCCGCAACGTCAGGTAGATCTGGATGAATAACTTAGCTCTGGTGCCATGTTAGTTGTTGGAGAGGTACTCTACTGACTTGAAAGAACGCGCTCGTCAAGATTGCTGGTATCGAACACAGCCGCTTGTTCAGAAAGGAGCTCCATCATAGTGGTTAAGGTTCACCAAATCGAGACATAAAAATATCACCAGGCAATACATGTATATGTTGTAACATCTATCTTACAGGGTATTTGTCCTGAATCATCAGGCAGCAGCTCATCAGGGGGTGACACCAGAAATGTCGTTACCTCAGCCCCGCTACCAGGCGCCTTTGCTGCTACCAACTGCTTTTAATTATTTCAGTTAGTGCTTCTAGCTTTTTAATATTACTATTATACCTCTGATTTTTATTTTCTTATTATTATTAATTTTCTTGTTGCTAGTATTTGTTACAAGTTCAAAGCAGTTGGTAGCAGCAAAGGCGCCTGGTAGTGGGGCTGAGGTAACGACATTTCTAGTGTCACCCCTGATGAGCTGATAGCTGGATTGAGCTGCAGAGCGTCTCTTCAGCTTTCATAATAGTGCATGCAGCGTGCCGCTGGGCTTGCGCTGGCGTAAGCTGCAAGCCGTATCATGTATGCGTATGCACGTCCCATTGTCGTCGGCTCGGCAAGGCCGGACGGTTAAAATTTTCTTTACAGCCTTACAATAGAATTCGTAAGATCAATATCAAATGCCGCTGGCATCTTTCGAATTGGAGCCACATCCAAGTGAAGATAGAGATGGGTTGTAAATATGCCTTCTATGAGCGCACATACCAGCATGCACGAGGCTCGTCAGTATGATGCGGTTTGACAAAGCTCAGGATTATTTTAGATGTCTATCAGCATGATACAGCGCCTCGGAAGCAGACTTGGAGTGGTGGGTGCATGACACAAGGAGCCTTGATCATACGCCGCAAAACTCGGCGAAATAGATGTGACTTGCTCATACTCTCCCAACTAATACTGATCGAATTACTGACAAGATGCAAGGTTTCATTCTACGCTCGTTGTTGGTGGACAGGTTGGTCTTCATCCTCATCAAATATGTCGAATCCGATGTGATTCTGCGGATCCAAATATCTTACAGTGCCAGACACTTCAGAAACGTTGTTTATCCGCTCAAACTGATCTTTCGAGAGTTTGAAAGCGTGTAAATTTTGTTTCAGGTGATCTTCTTGCACACTCTTTGGTACTGTCGGGATCCCACGTTGTACTAGCCATGAGAGGAGGACTTGAGCTGGAGCCTTTCCGGTCTCCGAAGCAACTTGAAGCACTTGCTTATCCGTGATGGGCCCAGGCCGAGAAGCATTTGGGTTGACGGCCGCTACGGGACGGCCTCCTAGTGGTTGGTGTGCAATTGGGATGATGTGCTCGCTACGGCAGAATGCCACAAGCTCCTTTTGAGGAAGGTATGGATGAAGCTCCACCTGATTCACAACTGGCCGGATGCGCGCAATCTCGAGAATACGCTTTGTCTTGAGAATGTTAAAATTTGACAGACCGATAAACTTTGCTTTGCCATCGTCCACCAATTTTTCCATTGCTTTCCACGTTGCCGTGTACCTCCTTGACAATTCGAAGTCAATGACGGGCCTTTTTGCGTCGCCGTCTTGATGTCTAATCGTATTGTGCGACGAATCGGTCGAGTACGCGTGCGGAAAATGCATTAGATACAGGTCAACATAGTCCACTTGGAGATCATTCAAGCTCCTTTGTAATGCTTCATCTACATTCTCTGGCTTGTGCCAATTTTGTGACCTAAGCGTGTTGGTGGTTGTTCGAGGAAGCCCATACGACAGAACACATACAATTTTGATGTGATGAATATTTCCTCTCGCGGAATACCGCTATCGCGAATTCCTTCACCAATTTCGCGCTCGTTGCCGTACGCAGCTGCACCATCCAGGTGACGGTAGCCTACTCTGAGCGCTTTCGCCACTACTTCTCTCACTCGCGAGTTGCCTTCTTCACCTTGAAAAGTACCCAATCCTACGGCTGGCAAATGGACTCGATCGGACAGGGCAAAGCTTCCAGGTAGCATAGTAGATGCCATGACGCGTGAATAGCTCAGCTTGGGTGGGGTATGATCGATTGAGACCTAGGTACATTAGCGCGGAGTAAGGGTCAAGAACGACCAATTGTTTGTACCGCTCGAATGCTGGGAATGACATTGCGCAGTGCAGACTGCAGAGTGCAGAAATCCTTTTTTATTAGCTTACATCTCAGTTCACCTTTCGATTAGCAAACCAGATCTCTTAAGTTCATCCGCTCTCCCAACCAATCAGCTTTGAAAGGTCAGGTGGGTTCAGAAGTCAAGATTTTCTGACGCACTCTGAACATGTTCGCGAAAGATTGAACAACTAGATGAAGAGACCATCCGCAGAACATTGCCCAGTCCACCTCTCATTGGACCGATTCAACTGGCCAGGCTCATTCACTCTATCGACCACTCGAGCTCGAGAGGTCAGATCAGGTGCGTGATAGGGCAAGTCACGTCATCGTCACCCTCACACATTACAATATCCTAAGATACTACTAAGTATTGAGAATGAGTGTTAAATGTTTGTCGCCCAGAATTGTTCACCAATATCGAAATGCTTGATAAATTTGAACAGTAGGATAAGTAAGTTCCGATGTTGACCGAAGTGATTCATTCTGCATAAGGTAAGATGGGCTTTTGATCGGTCGGTCCTTGCAAAGCGAGCTGTCGGGTGAATAGTAGACTCATGCCCTCTTGTCGACGCGCGAGACTGGGACAGCAGTGATAAATGACTGGTTTGGGGTCCTTGGAATCAGTCGTCTCAAAAGGCGAGCATACTCAAAATTCAGTTGGTCTGTGCTCAACATTGTCGCGTCTTCGTCAGGGACGCGTCTGCCAAGACTGCATGGGACGTAGGTACCTGATATGAAGTGCAATGCTTACACGTCGATGGACTACGAAAAGTGCTTCGTCCTCGATGCACCGGAAGGGCGACCCAAGAAGAAGCGGAAGACTCACGGCAAGGGCCTACAATCATCATGGGAACAGCGTAGACAACTCTTCGACGATTTGTGGACCCAGCAGGAGCAGCGCATTACCGTAAATCTTTCCAATATTGTTCCTACGTAAGATAATTTCTCATCATATATAGGACATCCTACACAAGAGCAACCAAGAGACTTTGAGCGACATTCTGGAGTTCGTTGATAAAACGGAGTCAAGCGTTCACGCTGCCACGATTCCTACCGGCATCATCTCCGGTGGACCAGACCTCTCGTTTCAAGAATCACTTTTCAAGCAATTAGCCGAAAAAATCCAGACATCAAGAGGACAAGTCTGTTTCGTGTCTTTATCTTTCAAGGATGCTTCGAACTTAAAGAACTTACTCAAAGTTCTCATTCAGCGGGCAACGTCCCAAAACGAAGGCACAGAGAACCAGAATGATGAGTTGACACTACGACCGAAAGGACCGCGATTGCTCAATTATGATCTCGAGATCTTACGAGATTGGTCAGTGGAGCATCGAATCGCAAAATACGTCGTCGCGTTTCAGAACAGCGAAGCCTTCGATACTGCATTGCTTGCCGAGGCTACAGATCTATTTCGGTATGCCAATCGCTCAACAAAACATTTGAATTCTGACCAGAGAACGACAGTGCTTCGCCAGTCTCCATTGTGCTGCTGTTTGGCATATCTACTTCCGTGGACAACTTCCAAGGTCGCCTTCCGCGTGCTGCAATACGGAACGTAAAAGGACAAAAGTTCGATGCTGTGCAGGCAAAGGACGTGCTTGAGCAGGTCTTCGAGGCCACTATAGATAATCCAGATCAGAAAGTATGGCTTGGTCCTGGTCTTTGTCGTATGCTACTTGATCGGCAAAATGACCACTTCCAAAGTGTACAAGCATTTATCGATTCTCTCAAAGTAAGACATCGAACATGTGAGATGCCTTCCACTAACTGTGGTATAGTATGTGTACATGTCCCACTTCTACGCGAATCCACTTAGCTTGCTCATGAAGACGGGCTTGACCATTAAGGCTGTGCCTAAGGATCATCTTGACGCTGCAAGAAATCTCCAATCATTCCGCAGGTCAGCACAAATCTGTAATTACCTCAAAGCAATGCTTACAATGATCAGATATGCAGAAGGCATGCTAGACGAAGGCAAGACTGACACAACACGTTCGCTACTTGATTCGAACCAGGAACTTCTAAAAAGCGTCCAATGCCACCTCTCCAGCGGCAGAGACAAGATGATGGGCATTGTGACAACACTGAAGCTCATGCGTAAATTGCAAACGCGTCTGCAACCTTCGTCTGACATCTCTCCGTCAAATCTGTACATAAAAGCAGTGTCAGGAGATTTGAACCAATCTCCACTGATTCGAGAACTTCTTCTCTCAGTTAAAAAAGCACAATCTGACATGCTGGCAAAGGTCCTTAATGACCTCAAGACCCTCGACGAATTTGAGATTGCTGAGACAGCTAAGCAGCTGAGAGTACGTCTTGACGCACTTATCGCAAACAACAAGCAAGCAGGCAGGCCATTACGGAGTGAACATGACATCCGCCATGAAACATTAAGAACCACAGTTGTTGCCCAAAAAGTTGAGCTCAGCAAACAAATGTCCAAGATTACCAAAACGGACAGCGAGTATTCGCAAATGGTGCAAGACTTGCACAGAATTCTCGAAGGTCATTTCAAAGCAGCGCTCGTTGACCCCAAGGACCTGTTCATGCACGAAGTCTTCATGTATGATCTCAAAGGCCCTCATCGAGACTCTTTCACTCCTAGACCTCGATCGGCTATTGAGCGCGCGCTCTCGGCTCCTCACGATTATCTCAATTGTAATTGCTGTCAGTCTGCTGGAGGACAAGATGAGGTACGCATTACTGCAAATCACATTTGCCTTCGGGCACTAAGCTCTCAACCAGCCGATCTTGTTACCATCAAATCCACCAGCTTCTATCCTATATCAGCTGTATCTAGAATCAGGCGCATTGATTAATGTCAGCGATCTCTTCTCGGCATTTAATGCAGTATTTTCGAAAGAAGAAGACAGCGAGAAACGTATCATGTATGTACAATATCTTGCCTCTGACCTTCTTTCTTTCGGGAACGCTTCTCACAAATGATTCAGGGCGCTTTTCCAGCAAGCCCTTGCGGAATTCAAGTACATGGGTCTCATTAAACCCAGCCGAAAGAAATTGGATCACGTTGCCAAACTCGCATGGAAAGGGTTATAGTCTGACAAGCAGCCCAACGGCGAGGAACTTCCCGACTTCTACCGCATACGCAGTAAGACCCATCCACATGGATCTACGGTTTGGGCTTTGGCCGCACGTCACAAATCTCTCCACATTTCCGACATGTTCTGGCGTCTGTATCTTCCTCGAATGCCTGTACAGCATCCTTGATCTGCGTGCCTAAATCCGTGCAGTAGAAACTCTTCTCGTGGACCTTCTCTCCGCACGCCTGACAATACCATCTCAAGTGATCAACACTGTCCTTCGGTCGCGGCTGCTCAATTACCACCCCGACCGTATTTGCAAAGCGCACGGGATTGTGAGGTACGTTTGCGGGGAGGAGAAAGATGTCGCCTTCATGGATATGGATATCTTTGAACGCGCCGCCGGTAGAAGGCCTTAACGTTTTCGATGAATCGGTAGTAGGAGAGGGTTTGGCGGACGTGTCAACTGTTTTGAGCAGCATAGAGCCCTTGTATTGATAGAACCATTCTGGTGTGGCATTTATATGGTAGTCTGTGCGTGCATTTGGGCCTCCAACAATCTGGACAGTCATCTCATCATTGTTCACCAAATGATTGTTGACGGGTGGTTTGAGGAGGTGGGAATTTTCCGAAAGCCTAACAATGCGATCAGTGCATGTTCCCCACAGTGGAAGGCATTCATATCGGCTCTACCATTTTGGAATGTTCAAAGGAGCAGCTAGCTCTCGCCTCCGTAAAGTGGTAGAAAAAACCGCGCATTGTAGTTGCGAAGGCCGTGAGCATCGACTCAGACTACGACTCAGACTACGACTCAGATTCTGTGCCGTCAGAGGCCGCATTGAAGCTCTTGTGTGCATGTTGTGAGGTCTCTCAGCGTCCGTCCACAGATCCGTTATTTCGAGAAGGTCTTGAGTGACGATCAATTCACTGCTACGTGCCTGATGGAATTTATTAGGTAGGGACGGTTATGAGACCCCGCTGATATCATCGATCCAGACCCTTCAGCCCTACCCGCTGCAATGGCTTGGCTCGGCGGGCTCTCGAAACGGCTCGCGTCGCATGCGCCCTTCATTACACCTTCTCAAGCTTCCTTCTGGGTCTCCCACGATACGATAAAGGTGCAACATCTGGGTAGAGATCATGGATCACGGACACATGCATCATGGCGGTGATATGGGTGATATGGAGCCCATGTGCCAGATGAGTGTGAGTCTCATCAGTACTCAAGAAGGGTATCGATTTGTTTGAGATGGCTAACTTTGTCATCTTCTTCTAGATGCTCTTTACATGGGATCCGACTGATCTCTGCATTGTCTTCAAATCGTGGCACGTTCGCTCGACCTTCTCTCTAATCTTGTCACTTGTCGCCGTTGCTGCTCTCACTGCGGGGTACGAAGCTGTCCGAGAGCTATCACGAAGATACGAGAGCTCCTCGAAGCAGGAGATAGATGCATTACCCAGTAAGCTGCTATCTCTTCTAAGGATGTGTTGGAAAGGTGGAGACGAGACACTGCGAGAAGCCCAAGGAGGGGATGGGATATCGAATATCTTCATATCGAGATGCTAAATCTCGCTCATCAAGATTCGACCGAAGCAAGCTCATTGCTGTGCCCAGGACGAACAAAGACCGATGCGGAAAGGAAGAGTAAAGTCATCAAAGCAGCGTTCTATGCTGTCCAAGTGTTTTACTCCTTTTTTATAATGTGAGTCCTAGTATATCTCAAGAGACGGGCAAATAGAGGTCTGAGATACTGATGCACATGGTTGGACAGGCTCTTGTTCATGACATACAACGGGTGGGTAATGCTGGCTGTTGCTGTGGGCGCATTTATTGGATATTTAGCTTTTGGACAAGGTTCGGCGCAAAAGACAGTGGCTTGTCATTGAAAATACCCCGAGGTCGGAAGAAATGGAACAATATGCACCGGATGGCGGTGCTGATATGCAGTCTGCCTGTCTATCTCGAAGCGAGATGTCTGATTATTCCAAGCGTAGAAATTACTTTCCAGACTTTGCAGCTGTTGAAGCAGACTTTCCAGTAGAGGAGCTCCGTGCGTAGCGTGTTTGCGCTTTCTTCTATGACAACGAGCTCCAGATCTGATGGAGTTATGGAGTTCACATGCCAAATCTAACAAATCCACTTCGTGACAGCATCTGCCGCGGCCAAAACTGGGAAACAACTCGTCATAACCACCTGCCATCCCTGCAAAATCATACCGCTTGCGTGTTGTGGGGCCTGTTCTCAACCCCCACGTGCCGTTTTCACGAAGCCCTTTTGCAAAAAAGACTCGGCAAGTTGATCTAAGCCAATGTTCTGCGAAGCAAATTCCATCCGCTGTCCTTGTGTGGAAAGCGCTCAAGGAACATGGCGAAGGGTGAGTCGTCGAGTTCTTTTCCTTCAAGCTGCACACGAAGGGGGAATATGTGCGGTAAAGGCAAGTCAAGTGCTGATTATTATTCAGACGGAGCGACAGCGAAGGTACTCTCGGGAGACGCCCTCGATCAGCTCAAATTATACAAGTATTCCTCGGTTGACAACTCCTTCATCTCACGATACATTCTCAAACACTACTGGAACGCCTTCGTGAACCTTCTGCCGTTATGGCTTGCTCCAAACATGGTGACCCTTTTAGGGTTCTGCTTCATCCTGGGGAATGTTGGTCTTCTTGCCATCTACATGCCTGATCTCGTCGGTCCAGGCCCGCAATGGATATACTTCAGCTTTGCGTTTGGGTTATGGATGTACAGCACCATGGACAACGTCGATGGGAAGCAAGCAAGAAGGACGGGCACAAGCAGTGGACTGGGTGAGCTATTTGACCATGGGATCGATTCATTGAATTGCACACTGGGCAGTTTGCTTGAGACTGCAGCCATGGGTTACGGTCCAAGCAAGGCGGGCTCATTCACTGCACTGGTTCCATGCCTGCCGATGTTTTTCTCGACTTGGGAAACGTATCACACTCATACGCTCTACCTCGGATACTTTAATGGACCAACAGAAGGACTCATTCTGGCTTGTTCCATCATGATCTTGTCCGGCATATATGGCCCTGAGATATGGCATTCTAAAGTCGCAGACATTTTTGGACACACGGACATCTTCGGCGATTACACCATTCGTGATTGCTGGGTTCCGATACTGCTTTTCTCATTTTTCGTTGCGCACATGCCAGAATGTACGTACAACGTTATTAAGGCCAGGCGGAAACAAGGACTACCTATTGCGCCAATCTTCTTAGACTGGACTCCGATGGTCATCTACACGTTCGGAATTGGAGCCTGGGTATACAGTCCACACTCTACCTTGCTGAAAGAGAACCACCTCATGCTGCTCTGTCTTACTCTGGCCCTGGTTTTTGGTCGCATGACCACCAAAATTATCTTGGCTCATCTAACGAGGCAACCCTTTCCGTACTTTACAGCAATGCTTGTGCCGCTTGTTTCTGGCGCTTGGCTGTTTAACCTGCCAGCCTTAGGGTTTGAGCCGTTGAGCTTGCTAGGTAAAAGTCGCGAGGAGACGGAATACTATTATCTCTGGGGGTACTTTCTCTACGCAAATGTGGTCTATTTTCGATGGGCGTACCTGGTCATCAACGACATTTGCAACTTTCTCGACATTAATTGTCTTACAATCAGGCAGCACCCCAAGACGGGCGGCGGGAAGGAAGGTAGGAAGAAGGCGCCCGGTACATTAGAAGTCGAGAAACACCTTCTGGACGGGAAGAAGAAAGCGCGGTAGATGACCTTGCATGGTGATATCGCGAATAGATGCTGAAAAAAAAAAAAAAAAACATGGCAGAACTACTTGATACAAATAGTAGTAATTGATATGTTATGTCTTTCCTTGGCAGTTCGATCGAGGAAGTGTATACTGCGAACGAATGCGCCACCACGGTTCTTCGACTATCATCCTGCCCTCTCTTCTGGAAAACCAACCCGACATCGATAGACAACACCCATAGACACTATTTTTCTGTCAATTTGATAGGTGAGCAAGGGATTGTTTTTGTTCTGGAGTGGGGTGTTAGATGGCCACCAGGAAAACCTATACAGATCGTTGTCACGGTCTTCTTTGATAACGATTGGGTCACAGACAGGAAAAGATCATTCTAACTCGTCTCTAATTAGGACAAATAGGGCCCTGAGGGCCCTCTCCGCATGAGAAGCTTTAGTCTCGGATTCATGCGATGCGAGTGTTCGGAGATCAAATCCGCTTTAGAGTGCGGACCAGCGACTCCCCTTTTGACGGGAACACGATACCCCAGCGTAATTCATGCTTTGACCTTCGATCTGCGTGAATATCCATTCAGTCCGAATAAATACACAGTGAAGGACAAAAGCAATCGCATTGGTCAACTCTGATTTCATCAAATTCGAAGATCATCTCTTCTCAAAGAGAACACGGAAAAAGGTTAGGCAGCGAAGAGGAATTGGGTGAAATGAGTACTTAGACAGCCTATACCAGGAACACACCCAAAGCTGAGAGAGACTTACGTGAGAAACTTCCAGAAGCAAAGTATGCAGTTGGTGAGACTCCTATAATTCCAATGTGCTACATGGCAGTGTCCATCCGGCCACCAACAATGGCATATCTTTTCTTCGTGGCTCTCAAAGCTAGTGACTAAGCCATGTATGCTTCAAATAGTCTCACACAAGTCAGGCCTTTATATGAAGAGCAGGCATAGCAGCGTTCATGACCACAGCAGAGGCACGCGGGGGTCGTAGATACGAGCATAGGGCCATCGCCGCATTGATGCTGTACCATTGATAAGCATCTGATCAAGCTAACGAGAGCAGACGTTGAACTGACACAGTGCCACAACAATTCCTCGTCCTCGGGTGATCGAGGTACACCAGATGGGGATCTCTTGTGACTTAACAAACAATTCCGACCACAACAAGCTCCACAGGATTTGGCTTCGCTACATTCACGACGGTGATCTTGACTTTTGCAGTTCTGTAGCCTCTTTCTCTTCTTGTACTAGTGCTGTGGATCAATGGAAGAGCTGAAAATTTTGGTTTCGGATGCCCTACGTAGGTCCATTGCCAGTCTTGCTCAATTAATAGATATTTCGGAATCTCGTAAGCTGCGAGATATAGCCAGCCACCCCTCATCCGGTGCGCCCTTTCTTCTAGACTGCAACTTGAAAACAAAGCTCGGTAGGTCGATGGGTGGACCAGAACCGACCCAATTTCGCGCTCTATCGTTCGGCTCAACTGATCAGTACAAGAGAACTTCAATAGATAGACTTTGAATTTTGTCAGTTCCCTTGTGCTTTGGGAGTTGGTATTGTGTCCCTCCCTTCCAGATACAATGCTTGTTAACCATATATTCTGATATGAATGTAAGAAAGGATTGCAGAGGGACACTTCATTATAGCAGGACAAATTTGATCGAATCCCTGGCCTGGCTAAATACTTCCGCCAGTCTTCCGATCTTCAGTCTAGTGGCTCCCAACACCCCCTGAATACCACTGTCACCACGTTTAAATTACGGATGGGATTAAAAGAAGCCCACGTTGTAGCTTTTTTTTTTTTTTTTTTTTTTTATATTTTTCGACAATACAGAGCTTATAAAGGCACTCCGCATATAAGCGCAACAAGATTCCAGTTAGCTAAGCGCGCGTTGCTTGTACACCAATTCCTCGATAAGCCTTTCTGATCTTGGATCACGTTGATCTACGTCTAAGTACACTCAGGAGATACGCAACTAGACTAGCATCTATCGTAACCCACATGACTACTTTGCAAATGATTACAATGAAAGCGCTTCGATCTTATTGAGATAACCTCTACCTGTTGATTCCTGGCAGGAGACCTTGATCCTTTTGGCAGAAAGACTTTTTCCTGCAGCTTTAGGAGACTGTTGAACCTGCGGAGGTAACGGAAAGATGGTTATGTCCCATTGGTCTCGGTTGTGAGTCTTTGAAGCTAGTAAGTAAAATCCCCACGGGCATCTTTACCTTGCCATTGGTTACCTCCGCAAGGCTAGAACTGGTGTAGATACCTGTAGCTACGTTCAGCCTGAAGCACGAAACATTCAACATGTGTTTTGCACGTACATGGCATGGATGCTAATTATCTGTCTCCCAGAGATAGGAATCGACTATTTCACCCTTGGGAGACGAAATTTTCAAGACGTCAAAGAAGGTTCTATCCCGTCCAAGATTACACTACCATTGATGAATTGCGACAAGACGGGACCTTCATAGAAGAAAAGCCTCGCGTCAATTTGCAGGAACTACGTCATGCATCTACACTTATTGAAGCTTTCGTTCATTCTAGCAGAACAAAGAGCCTTGACCCTCCTACACTTTTTGACTTTTGTGTTTTGAAAGACTACCTGGAATCCGCTGACCTAAAAAGTTTGTGGCAAGCGGCTCAGGGATTAAACCCTGGGGCAGACCTCATCCTTCTGGATGATAGACGTGACGCTACTGACTCTGATCAATTATCACGGAGCTCTCCTTGTGGTGAAGACGTGTTCACAGAGGCGCTGAACATACCTGATTTCGTGTCTAGACTTCGTAAAAAGGTTAGGGCACCCCTCATGACATTACGGGCCTTCTTGGATTCGGTAAGCGGGTAGAAATATGCTTACCGTGGACAGCGGCTTCCTCGAAAGCCAAACGGCAACGGCGCCGAAAAGAGGATAATGTAGCACGTCGTATGCCCTTTAGGAACGAGGGCCTAACATTTTCCAGTTATGCAGCAAATCCAAGCCCGAACTCACTTCTTGCACTTGTGGCTACCGTTGCTCCCATCAATGCGATCATTCTTCGGAATTTTTTAGATCGGCATGTCACGTCCAGAGCTTTCTTCGGTGCAACTACAGTGGTAAGCGAATAATGGCCATCGCATCAGGTTTGTCGCTACAGAACACTACATAAGTTGACGACTCATAGACGTTAACGCACGCGCCCACGTTTGTGCTGGAATTCCATATTCCTTTCTTCAGCCTTCGCCGGGGAAGTGGCTTTAAAGATTCTCGTTCTCTACAAGGACAACCTTTTCGGAAGTCACGGCAACTTCCTCTCCCTCGTCAAAACAGAGTATGTGAGGAGCAGGACTATTTCCATGAGGCCCAAATATCGGTGCTGTTGCACGGTATTGACGAATGGGTCTGGACGGCATACTGCTGTGTGGACACTTACTTTGGAAGTGAGCCAGGTCATCGACAATATTTCGATGGCCTGAACCGTGATCGTAATGATTCGCATATTGTTGATGCATCAAGTGGCGGGAGTATTCTTAATCTGCCAATATGGAATCTGCGCGAGTGGTTCTTGATGGTTCTAGCGAGACGGATGATGCAATCAACGCGAGAATGGACTAACCTTATTTCTGTCTTTCAGGGACGACTGACCCATTATGTGAGTATACCCAAGCAAATCGGCAGAGGGTGACAAGAGAAGGTTGGTCAGGGTGTTCCGCCGTGAAATACTGAATCTCCGATTTTTGGTCCTGGCTTCAAGTTAGAATATAACGAAAAACTACTGAGCCCTTCTCACCGCTGTGTATGAGTGAGAATCCTTCTAGTCCTTTTTGGAGTGTAGCTAAAACATTGCCTGTTTTAGAAAACCATCTCCAGCTTGCAATATTTCTTTTTTAACCGCCACCAAGACCAAAAAATAGAAAATAGACTAATGTGCGCTAGGAAGAGACCGCAAGCGACGACGGTTCTGGCATGAATTTTCCATTTGTGGATGATCGTTTCCTCACGAAGACGAGACAGCTTACTTGGGCCGTCTCTACTTTACAACGTTTCCGAGACACGCTCGCTAGAATACTCATAGCGTGGGACAATTTTACTTCGAACGAGATGGATTTTTTTCACGTGAATACCAGTCCTGAAATTCAAAATCTTTGGAAGGGTTACGTTGCCGATGTGAGAGGCCACGTCTCTGAGCTCAGAGCCTTGCAGCTCGTGCTCACGCAAAAACTGGAACTGTTCAAAGAAATGAAGAGCAGTGTAAGTTCAGCGGGAACGAGTAGATATGTCAGATGTAGAGTTCGCACTGACTCTCTTTCGTAATGATCAGCTCACAAACGCGTCGTCGCTTCGCGAAAGTGCAACCGCTACGCGGCAGAATGAAACTGTTGGAGTACTCACAAGAATGACGGTTGTGAGTCAAGACCCACAGTGACTGACTCGCAGGTTTTCGCTTACGGTCACACAATTAGCTATATCTCCCTGCATCTCTAGCATCAGTAAGCCAAGACGCATCCTTCAGAGACAGGCGAAACTCACTGATACTTGACAAGAGTCTTTTTAGCATCGCAATGGTACCCAGTGAGACACCTTGGTGGGCATATTTCCTCGTGCTCTGTATAACTACCGTCATTACCTTATTTGCCGCTTCGAAACCGTGGGTCCTGGAGCGTATCTTCCGCATTAGCGACTAGACGAACGCAGAAGACCTCCTCCATAGAGTATCAAACTATCTAGTTGGTTCACGACATTCATTGCAACAAGTTCCGAGACTGCTACTTCGAGTCGGATATAAAAGTTAGGGTTATGGAAAACATTTCACAAAACGAGTTAGCCAACTACGAGGTACCAACAACTCATACGCCCTTGGAATGTCAGGAACAATTGGCCCAACGGATGCGTGTTATATACAAATGTAATGCCAGCGCTAAGCCTTACCACTACCGATCGACCTGATAATACGGTTAGGAACTAGAAATGACTTCTTATTCACAAAAGGGAGCAAACTCACCTCTCCAAACACCAAATCCATGGTACCAATGATCGCAACTGCATCGGCCAACAGATGACCTCTCGAAATCTGATCAAAGCAGCTCAGGTGGGCAAATCCGGGTGCCCTTATCTTGCACCGGTATGGTCTTTCACTGCCGTCACTCACAACATATACGCCCATCTCGCCTTTCGGTGCTTCGATTGCTGAGTACGTCTCTCCGGGTGGGACTGTGTAGCCCTTACTGAACAACAAGAAATGGTGAATGAGTGCCTCCATGTTCTCCTTCATTGCAGCACGTGGTGGAGGTGCGATTTTGTAGTCTTCGACCTTAACGGGCCCAGATGGCATTTTGTTAAGACATTGGTGGATGATGCGGAGAGACTGTCGGAATTCTTCCATGCGACACAGGTAGCGATCGTAGCAGTCACCATTTACTCCTACAGGAACGTCGAACTCAACCTGATCATAAGCGTCATAGGGCTGTGACTTTCTAACATCCCAAGGCACTCCGGAGCCACGTAGCATAACGCCGGAGAAGGAGTAGTTGATTGCCTCGGCAGCGCTCACAACTCCGACACCTTGGGTCCGACCTTTCCAGATGCGGTTGTCTGTAAGGAGTTCTTCGGTCTCGTCGATGCGGTCGCCGAACTGGGTAGCCCATTGGTATATGTCGTCAAGAAGTCCCAGAGGCAGATCTTGAGAGACGCCACCAGGCCGGACGTAAGCGGCGTGAAGCCGTGCGCCGGAGACGCGTTCGTAGAATTCCTGTACCTGACTTAACCCTGAAATCCTTGCCATGATTTCAACCATAACATACCATCAGCTTTTCTCTTTCCTCAAAACCCCAAAGAAAAGGTGTCAAAGCCCCTACATCCATAGCGTGACTAAGGACGCTCATAAGATGATTTAATATCCTCGTAATCTCTCCAAACAATGTACGGATCCATTTGGCTCTTTCCGGAATGTCCACATTCAGCAGCTTCTCGACAGCTAAACTAAAACATTGCTCATTCGTCATCATGCTCACATAATCTAGTCGGTCGAAGTATGGCAACGCCTGGAGGTACGTCCGATACTCGATGAGCTTCTCTGTACCTCGATGCAGCAGTCCGACATGCGGGTCCGCGCGTACGATCTCTTCGCCATTGAGCTCGAGGATGAGACGCAGTACGCCGTGGGCGGCCGGATGTTGAGGTCCAAAATTGACTGTGTAATGCCGGATTTTGCGACTCTCGAGACTGGAGCCATCGTCGGAGGCGGCGTTCATTAATTGAGGATCATTCTCATCGACTGGGTGGCCAAAGGTCGGATCGACTGGTATTATACGCGTACCGGCACCGAGATCTTGCGCTGGCTCGGCGAAGCGGCGTGGGAGGGTAGTGGAGATGGGACGGGAGAGCTTGCGGAGAGGTATGGCTCGCGGAGAGGGTCGGATGCACAGGCGTTTGGAGCTGTGACCGAGAAGACGACCGATTGAGGCAGACATGGTCAGCCAGCCTGGAGTGGAGAGTGAATAGAAAGAAGGGAATGAGTGGAATTGTTAGTCTGCTCGAAGCGAGACGGGAATCGTCGACGTCGACGATGCCTGGGAGCACCGGAGCGGTGAGGTATTCTGCCGATACCAGAGCGAGAGCCTCCAGAAATTTCGCGGGGCCACAGCATCAAGCCCACCATGCAAAAGTTACGGGTCCAAAGATGCCTGGTCCGAGCCAAGAAGAGCTGGAGAGGCGTAAAATCGTCGGCGTGAACAAGCAGACGGTCACAAACGTTTCCAGCACCGACTTCCCTGGCCACTACCCTGGTGAGGACCATTCCTTCACCATCGACCAATTCATCAAAGCAAGCGATAGCCCTTCCAGGCGCTACAAGTGCACTATGCTAATGCGCTGTAGGCCTCCAACGTTCAGTTTCATCACAATTCTCGCTACCATGCTATCTTCTCCCTGACCGGCATCGATGCCTCTATCGCAAATGCTTTTCGCCGTATCCTCCTCTCCGAGATTCCCACCCTTGCCGTTGAGGATGTCTTCGTTTACGACAATACCTCCATTATTGCCGACGAGGTTCTTGCCCATCGGATAGGTCTCGTGCCACTCCGTGTCACTAATACGCAAGGCCTCAGAAACATGCAATGGTTTTTCAAGAAGCCGAGTGACGAGGCAGAACAGGCAGAGCTACCAGAAAACTTTCAGGAAAGTACTGCGACAGTGGACAACTGTGTGGTGATGAGGCTCAAAACACAATGTACCTGGCGACCAGATGGCAAACGGCTGTGGGAGCAAGGTGAGCGCGAGCCGACGCGCCTATACGAGGGCTCAAACGTGTACGCGCATCAGTTGCGCTTCGAGCCACAAGGGCCTCAAGCAGAAGTCCTTGGGAATGTAGAGCCCGTAAATCCCGATATTCTACTGGCCAAGATGAGACCAGGGCAGGCCCTTAACATAGAGTTTCACTGCTACAAGGGCATTGGAAAGGACCATGCAAAGTACAGCCCCGTCGCGACGGCTTCATATCGACTGCTGCCTACGATTGAGATCCTTCAGCCGATTCTGGGGCAGGATGCGCGCAAATTCGCTCGCTGCTTCCCTAAGGGCGTCATCGGTGTCGAAACCGTTTCAGCTGCTGACGCCGCTAGGGAAGACTCGGGCTACACCGGTCATGAAGGGGAAGAAAAGGCAGTGGTGAAGGACACGTTCAAAGATACTGTAAGCAGAGAGTGCCTAAGGCATGCCGAATTCAAGGACAAAGTGAAGTTGGGGCGGGTGAGGGATCATTTCATCTTTTCGGTAGAGAGTACTGGCCAATTCGAAAGTTTCGAGTTGTTCATAGAGGCGGTGAAGGTTTTAAAAGGTAAATGTGCGAGGTTTAGGGGAAATCTGCAGCAGCTCTTGAGGTAAGAAGGGGAGTGGAGCGTCTGACCTTTGCATAGCCGCGGCGTTAGAGGAGAATGTGACTGATGCTGCGAATCGTATGCCAGCTAGCTACCTAGCTAGCTGTGCGTCTTTATAAGCGATCCATCTTCATGCATGGAGACATGTACGGGGACCATTTTTAGATCAACACCCCAGTCTCAGCTGAGACTTTATACACAACCCTGACGTCCTGCCGTTATGCAAAGTTCAAAATGTTCCCCGTGCGCAAAGTTCCTATCCATACACTCATAGGATTTCGTTCGTATTCCCTAAGCTACCCACGTCGTTTGATCCCTTGTACTCGCCAAGCGCCACGCCAGAAAAACGGACTAATTTTCTTATGCCAAGGCCGCCAGTCATCGATGGCTCCTAGCCAAACAAAAGTAATAACGAAGAGTACAGAATCGTGCTATCATGACACGTACGACAAAATTTTGCCTACACTTAGCTGACAAAACGAGTCTCTTCAGAAAGCAAGCCAGAATGAGCAAGAACAAAGTGAGCCTAGATCATATTATAAGGTTCACCATTTGCCGGGTACTTTTCATGGCTTTCTCGTTGGTACCCATACGCTAGACGGTCCGTGGAAGACTGGTGGTGCAGACTGTTTGATGAATGCGACTCTTTCGGGCCCATTTGCGGGAAGCTGTCAGCAGTCTTAATGGGTCTCGAATCAGTCGAGCCAGTGCGACCGCTTGACGAGTTTTTGTGAGAGCCATATCGCTCGGACCATTTTTGAGATTGGTCCCGAATACTGTGGAAGAGAGGCTTCATGGCTGGCGTACAGCCACAAATCAGACCGGTGTTGATCTCGAGAACGCTGAGCATGAAACCAATGCCAGCGTACCAGGTTCGATCGTGGGAAACCATGTCATAAGTCGACACAATGAACCGGGCACAGGCAACTGCCCATGCAAGGAAACCAGATGTCAAAACAAGCGAGATTCCAACCTTCTCCTTGACAGACTTTAGCTGCAACCGCCAGACCATAGGAAGAGGCAAGATGGCAATAATCAAGTCGCTGGACATATGACCAACTCCATAGGAGATGTTTGCCGCGATAGTGTTGATGCAGTGGCCTGGGAGCTCCTTATTGTAGGTCTTGGCGGGTGGAGAGCAGCCCAGAAACTCGGTGATGAAGTTGCAGAAAAGGTAGCCATTGGTGTAAAAGAGAGTAATATAGCATGCCCATCGGAACCTGTTGTTTACTTTGAACAGCTGAAGGTAGAGCAAAAGAAGGGCAGTCTTGTAGCCGGCAAGACTTAGGACGTAGAACTCCGAAGCAACTCCAAGCCAGTAGTAATACTGCGATGATAACTCTGGAGTATATGTCCAAACGTGTTGGCCCATGCCATGATAGGTTGCGATGGCTATTGTGATGCTGTAGCAAATAATGAAGATCATCGTCACGCCCGCGATATCTTAATTAATCAATCAGTTCTGACCTCTCACGGTAACATTCCTCGCATATGCATTACTCACAGTCATTGAGGGCAAGGGATCGAGTAATGATCCCACGAGAGTAGAGGCGCAAGGCAAGAAAGATGAAGGTGACGAAAGGTGCCACAACGGCCGTCACCCATATGGGATGTGCCCAAGACCACGGGAGACCCATATTTCGTGATGAAAGGCGAAGGCGAAGGCGAAGGAATAGGCGTTGATGGCAGCAAAACGGGCGACCCTCTTGGAGGCGAGGCGCCTATTTGAATTACGCGGGTACGCTACTACAGCAGGGTCACAAACCTGAAGCCATGCGGGGAGGGGCAGCGGTCGAAATGGGGCTGGTCTGAGAGATAATTTAAGGATGGGATAGCTGTGGACGAGGCTGGCATTGATTGACGCACAAAAGCGTGCTAGTCAGGACGACAAGTAAATGAAGCCACCCGGTGCTAATGCGACGGCCAGGGCTAGAGGAGCGCGCTATCAGAGCAAAATTTCGACCCTGGCCACGCCACCAACGGCTTTGGGTAATGTAGAGCGAGCAGTGTCCCAAAGCTGCACGACGAGCTATTTACCTTTGGGGCCAACGGTCCGGTCCGATACACAGACGTGGACTGATAACAGGAAGATGGCTGTACGCACTTAGGGTAGGAAATCGCAGCTGACGGGGCGTGCCATTGAGTAATCGCCGTCCACTGTACGCGGTTGCGACGACACCACGCAGTCGCTGAGCGCGACCTTGCACAACATGCGCGACGATCCACTCCGACAAGATCTGGAGCAGTCTAGGCGATGACTTGCACGTGTTCCTGGGCCTCGAGTCAGTCGATCACAGAAGAAGGTGCATTAGGCAGATGAGATATACAAGGTTCTTGAGGCGCAGGTGCGCAGGTATCCAACACGTCGGATAGCGCGCCACGACGCTTGACGGGGTGACGGGCTCCGTGGGCCGGATAAGCAGGTAAACGGGGACGGTCGCAGTGGGGTCCCGGATAAGCTCATGCGCTTCACTGGTCTCACTGGCTTGGTTCCATTGGCTCCGTATCCAGCAAATGGGCCCAGCGCGCGGGTGAGTGGAGGGAAGGGTACCGGTCATCGGTCAGCGCCCTGAAAATCAACCTGACCTCGTCTCCCACATCCCCGTCTCCTGGCGCTAATCTTTCTTCGTCCTCCCCACAGTCTGCGCGTGTTTGGTCCAACGTTGTAGCGTTCATCCTCCCGTCGGACAGTATGAGCCCTGGGGCTGAAAAGGCTTCTCTAGAGCAGAGCGACAGGTACACTTCCGTCTGGCGGGACGAGCCGAACAATGACGTTGACAACTGCGACAGTTCAACGTGTTTGGAGGATGTTGGCGGCGCCAACGAGGTATATCGAACTTTGTCTTTTCCTGACCGAGAGATCTATCCTGAGCTGTGGAGTAGATGATATGTAGAATATGGCGCTAGCATCTCGTACGGCAGGCCTTGACATGTCTGCTTTTTTGGGGGAAGCGATAGAAGGCAGGGCTCGCCGGAAAGGATCAACACGCGTAGCCTCAACGCTGGGATTCAGACAAGCTGGAAGCGAGACGTGAATGCCAAGTCCAAGTGTGCGCTTATCGAAGCAGGTGACTTGACCTAACGACTCTCTAAACCTTCTGTGTGTCGACTGCAAGAACACCCTGAGTATAACAACATAGCTAAGACGACCTGTCAGCCGCTGCTGCAGCTCTTTCCCTTCTGCCTCATGGCCTTGCGTGATCGACAACGTCACAAACTCCTCCTGTCAGTCCTCGCTTGTCGATAGCAGTTCGCTGATGAGTAGGGCGTACTTAAATTCAACCTCACCCTCTGAAGTTGTGGCCTGGTGTTCGTCACCTAGCGGAGAAAGCCGAGGATAGCTGCCAGGACCAACACCAACTGCACTGCCGTCCACAGAGACCCCACCCACACGCCATACGCTCGATCTCGACTACCTTGGAGCCTCTCCGCGCATCGTTGGCGCTCCATGTCTACTGTGAACAAATAGTGGTATTTAGCAGAAGCCATCATCGTCGTGCTTGAATGCAGCATACGTAATGAACGGAATTTTATGAGAAGTTGCCTGGACACCTAGGTAAATTCCCATTTTATCCTTGTCTCGTATATTGCGCAATAGCCCACGAGAAAAGCACGCCGGACGTGCAACGTCGGGTATTCTATTTAGAGACTGCTCCGCAACACCTCTTTAGCCACGCTGAGGAAATCACGGCACCTCAGGCTCTCATGATCCTTGTAATCCTTTCAAATTAGTTTTAGGAAAGTTGTTATCTTAGTTGTAGAATCACATGTTGGATATATATCCATTTGCACGGCGAAAAAATCTCAATTGCAAAAGCAAGTGCTATTTTGACTAACAATATCTAGTTTACGTGATTTGAACTCCATGCTTTTTCAATCTCTATTGTCGGCTTCTTTACTCAAGGCAGTGCACGTCCAACCAGAACAAGGCATGCCCAACATCGGGAGGAAACTTAAGGTAGGTGGTAGGTACCTAAGGATTTGAGGGGTAGCGAACACGTGATCGGAAGCGCAACCAATTCCACCTCCGACTCTCCTTTTCTTTTTACCTCATTTTAGTTGGTTAAATACGACGCTGATTGTTGTGCTTCCTCAAGCTTTGATCCCTGCTGAAACAAGCCTCAGTGGGGTCACTAATTACTTGAAGTCGATAGATGCAGCTAGTATCTGCTGATAGCGGTATCCTTTTGACTTTCTTAGAAAGCTCTCAGAGACGGCGACCTAAGCCAACAATGTTGTCCTATACTCTTTTTTGAATCTCTTCGTAGGCTCTTGTCATGCGTTTCAAGGCGAAATTTTGCAAGCTCGTTTGATGTCATTTCTGTCTTGGTCTCAAACCCATATTGCAGGCTTCAGATTGCGAATCAGGGGATCAAAATGTAAGCGCGGAGTGGTACGAGCTTCCCTCCACTGGCGGCAAAAAGAAACTTTAGTGAGCGTACCATGTGTTAGATACCTAAGGTACCTACTTAGTCTGCACAATTCAGGGAGAGCCCCAACAAAGATGTGGCAGGTGTTGGCTGGTTCACTAGCCTCATATTTATCCGAGTGCTTGCGGCTCTGTTGGTCGTTAGGAGGATTGTAGGTCATGGGGGGGTTTCCAAGTGCCATAAATCCATGTCCCAATCGCGCAACCGTGAAGTCAGAAGGTAATATCGACAACCTCATAATTTGTACAGCCATACTACATTGCAAAAATGAATTACTTGGTGTCGCGGCCATTCGTGACCAGGTACAAATACATCAAGGATTATACCTCTTCTTAGGCTGTTCGGGTCGCTCTGGTCAATCTGGACTACACTACCGACAATTTCTACCTTCTTACTCACACTGACGTACTGAATCGCCGCATCCAAGACCCAATTTTTATCAAGCATAGCTTAGTCACACAGCTGCCCATTAACATAACATTCGCAACCACTCGCCCGTCAATACCATCTTCAAAGCTCGCGCATGGCCTGCTCACAAAGCGCTTTGATCCTCTCCGCTTCCTCGTCACTGAATCGTGACTTCCTTTCCCACTGCCTTGCCCTCCCTTCCTGTATCCTTTTCTCCTTCTCCTCATCATTCATCTTCCCAGTCGGTAGCACCCAGTAGCTCGCAGGCGTGGAGCTCAGCCTCCTCTTCTGTTGGCTCTTCATGACTGAGGCTTTCAGGGCTTGTACAACGCGAATATGGTATTCGAGTTGGAAGTGGAATGCGCTAAGATGTGCATTGTATTTTGCCTTGGAACGCGAGAGTAACCAAGCATCAGTAGAGTTGGGCGAGGTGGGTGACGTAAGGACAGTATCCATTTGCTGATGTTCCGTAGCTCGTGTCGCTCTGTATGACGGTGCTAGCTCGAGAGGATGAGGCGAAGGTGCTCTTTTGTTCTGAATTCGCGGGATTTTAGGGGCATCGAGTCGGGAGACATGTTCCGCAGCGAATGCGCTTCTGGCTGGAAACTTTGCCAGGCCATAGGCTGTTGAAGACAGAGACGAAGCTGAGGAAGGTCGTGTGGTAGCAGTGCTATCGCTTAGCGCTGTTATTGACGATGCGGAAGATGCTGTGATAGGGCGGGTATTTTCATCTCCAGCTTGGCACAGTGCTTGTCGGCGGTTATCATGAGCCAAAGTTTCGTATGTGCAACATTGAGACATAATACTTCGTGCGGGCTCGTCGCTGAATATGTTGCAAGAGGCTAATGATTGCAGGGCTGCGGCAAAGTAGTCCTCGGCCAGCTCCAGAGTTGGGACTTTGTTCACTGCATGGTTGTGTATTGCACGCGCCAGACTCTCGTAAGACATCGCGGAGTAGAAATTTAGGTATGTCTCGTAGTAAGGGTCAACCTGCTATGGTATCAGTCGAGATTTCAGCAAACGAAAGACACCCTCCAAGCAAAATAGGCAAGTTTTAGGGTCATTCCGCACGCACCTCGATTGACAGACGCAACAATTGTCCGCAATAATGAGCACACTGCTTATACAGCCGCCTCCAATACAAGATCTTGATCTCAAGAAGCATTGAGCGCGATTTGTGGCTGGTAATACCCTCCGCTGAAACATCCATGATGATTAAAGCACCTTCAACAGACGGAGCCAGAAATGAGGTGAATGACAATCCCCAGATAAGCCGAGAAAATGAACGAGATGTTGGAGTCGAGCTCGCGAATTAGGAAATGTAAACATTAACATAAACACCACATGGCGCGTTGTCTCAACGAAGCTCACATTCACACATTCGCGAAAATCACAGCTGCGGGGTGTCCCATGATAACAACCATAGTGAAGCACGTGCGGTAGATCATGAGCAGGTATTAAATGGTCTCGCTGACCCTTCTTCTTCTTCTTCACTTACTATTAACCTTTGCAAGATACCTTGACCAAACGTGTGCACGCGTAACAGGTAGAGCAGGACCTACATGCTTCATGTAGGCTACAAAATGCACGATCGCGGCGGTTGACTCATTCGTTCTCCTTTGGCAGAATTCTTTGCTGTAGTCAATATTCCAAGATTGTGAGATCCTGCTGTCAGTAGTTTTGGCTTGCAATTTGCGACGACCTACGCGTGACCAATGCAGTTCGCAGGTCTACCAGTGTTCGACTGATCAGATACGCGGTAGAGCGAGTCACTTTTCAAAAACCTTGTCTTATCAAGAAGAGGATTTTCAAGCTATGTAGCAAAGAGCGACAGCTATGGTTTAGCAACCAGTCGCGTGGCCACACGAATAAACAAAGAGAGTTCAGAGGTCTTAAATTACCAGACCTTTTCAAAGAGGCAGTCTATCGACCTTCAAGATCATCTGAGCTGGTGGAGGAAAGTATCGAGAGGCTGTCAGATCTTCTTGTCGAGCTCTCCAAAGAATTGTGCAACCTCGTTCTTGCTGAAAGCCTTGGTACCGTTTTTCAGCGCTTGAGGTCCGAACTTGAGTGGTTTGAGAGCCTCGTCCTTTCCAGATTTGGTGACACGAGAAGAAAGCCAGCCCCCAGCCTCGATAGCAAAGGCTCTGGCAATCTTCGCAGGAGTACCGACCACGGGATAATTGGCAACATGAAGGCGGGTAAGATTCTTGCATTCGGTAAGAAGGGTAAAGACCATGGTAACATCTTTGCGGACATAGGTCACAACGGAAAGATCATTTAGGTGGTTGCGAGCGGCAGGGCCGATACCAATGAGAAATTTAGTCAAGGTGTTGGTATTATCAGCAGAGAATGCCACCTTGCTGTACACCAGTCGCATTGCTTCCATATAATTCAGCTTGTTGACGCGAAGCAGAGCGAGCTGATTCTTGGCGGAGTATCCTGCGGCAGTGACAGGTGAGCGTTGGGCCGGCTTGGTTTTGAGCTGCAAGGTTTCTCCAGGAAGGACGACCATCTTCTGTATGCGGTTGCGAATCTCAGAAGGCAGATCCATGAAGCGGAAAGGTGCATCCTCTTTGAACAGGATAGCACAAAGTCCAGCATATTTGCCCTCAGTGATGCTGACCTACGCAGTGTATTAGCAACATGCACTTCGACGATCATCTTCGCAGGAAACTGCATGAGACGACTGACGGTGCTGACAGCAACGAAGGCACGTGAAGAGCGGATCCTCAGGTCAAAACCATATTCCTCAGTCTTGGGTACAACCTGGTACTTGTAAGCGAATTATCGTAGGGGCGAAGGTAAGAGCCACTCACCGTAGCCTTGGGGCTCTCATTGGCGTAAGAGGCACGAATAGCGATAGTGGCCTGCTCATCGACAGCAAGAGGCTTGTAGACAGGTTTCGTCGCCGCTGTCTTGGCAACTTTGGGCTTCGGACTCTGCGAGGGGTGAGTACAAGCATCTCCTAAAAAGTCGTGACCGCATACATCGGGCTCCGTTGTGGCAGCAGATTCGCGCTTAGGCATCTTGAATGATTTCGCTTGATCGCTATGGGAAACTTGGACTGAGTGGAAGTTGGTGGAGAGAAGAAGAGTAGAGATCGAAATTGTATCCTAAGTGGGGCCTAGAGGGGCGAGCTGGGACAGTCTGCAGATGACCCCTTGACTTTTCACTCTGAGTCGAGAGTGAGTGTAGTATCCTGTGTGATGCAATGTGATCGAAGGAGACCTTGCCATACGTAGATCTTAGGTGAGGACTTAAGCAACGCGATTTGTCTAGCCACATGCGTCCTCCTCACGAGACGGAGATATCTGACAAGTCGTTGACGAGAGCGTTTGTGTGAGTCTTCCTATCTGGAGGACCAGAGACCTGCATGTAAGGACTTGGGGCTTTCGTACCTGCTACATAGCTCTCTCAACGTCAAGAAAGGCGCAGATGGTATTAGAGTAGACGGAATTCTTTTGCGTGAAAGAAATTACCACCGGTTTTTTGATGCTATACCCAATCGGTCACAAAGATCCCGCATCTAGTCCGTGACAAAGGTTGTTGAGCAGGCGTCCAATGATTTCCTACCTTCGGAATGCTTACAGTTTTACATGGAAGTGGGATTTCGCCCTGACTAACAAGCTTCCAATTGGGACCTGCAGAGTACGGAGTATTCAAACCCTCCAAACTCTGCATAATTGCGGAAAGCGTTACAAGAAATATTCTACTGGAGAGATCATACTTTTGCGTTCGATGAATGAACCATGAATAAAACTTTTTGTACGAATCATTTCGTGGAACGTAAATGGAGGCTGATGTGTTTAATGGGTTCTCAAAATTTCCAAGATGCACCTGTCCATTATGTTATAAACAGATGAGGTAACTTCCTAAGCAATTCTACTGAGAGGGAGTTCTATGTTATCCGTTAATATTTGTGTGCAGCAATAGTGAAAAGGGACGAGGTGATGTTTGATGGCATGCATCTGCTGACTGAGTGTGGAGAACGTTCCGCTCCAGACGCGGGACCTGCGCCTCAACAAGCACGTGCTATTTCCTACTTGAGGAGCAACTGGCGCTAAAAGCTCCTATCAACTGATTCTCGTTTATCATAACATGGTGGAATCTCTTGCAGATGCTCCAGAAGATCCGAGGAAGATCATGTCTGAACAGTCTGCTATGGAGACAGCTCCAAATGGTACACTAGGAGATGTGGAAATGTCTGACGATGTGGCTCCGTCGCAAGTTCGTGCTCTCCTCCACTTCTATTCCCTGGCCGACCAATTCGCCATGGGCACTTGCCTTCCATGTCTTTACCTTGCTAATTAATGCTGGTATAGCCCACCATTGCGAACTCGATTAACACAACGGACCCTTCCTCGAGTACAGCAGCCAACATCCCCTCGTCCACTGGCGAATTAGCTTCCTCAATTCCTGTAGCCTCCACGGCTACTCCACCTACCGCTGCTGTCGCCTCACCTGGTCCCACTCAACCAGTGGCGCCCGTCCCACGTATATCTTCAAACCCTCCTACTACACCCTCAGCGGCAGCGAATCTGGCACCGCCACCAGCACCAAGTCCGCACGGGTCTCCAACACGGGTGTACTTGAATCAGAACGTGACGCCTCATCTTCTGGAGGCGATGAAGTATTTGGCAGTGTATGAGTAAGTTCAAATCTGCAATACGTTGATTGCAATTGATAGTGTGCCACAAGATAGCTGATGTAGGGTAGGCCAGAGAAACCGTTGAAGTGGTTGGCGGAATTCCTAGGGGAAAGAAGTAGAGAGATTGAAGGCACATGATGCGGGTTATCTAAGGCAGTCTTCTTGTCATACAGATATGGTCCGGAGTAGGAATCTCCAGCCAGCTACGGCTGGCGATGTATTGTACGGAGAGAGGAGAGTAAATGGGTAACTATCCGTTTCAGACCCAGGTTCACAGCCTGTTTTAGGTTGGACAAGCTATCGAAAAGACAACAGAAATGTAATTTAGCTAACAACGAGCTAGGTTGATTTCTCACGTTTCCATAGCGCCGAGAATGCTACATCTCCACCACGACCTCAACCCATGTCCTCTTTCCACTGACCAACTCTATGCCACCAATGTGCTCGCAGTTGCGCTTTCGTATCGCCAAGTTGGAGGCAGAGCGCCGACGGCTTTATAGTACCTGGAGAGACGGTGGATGCGTGATTCGATGAGAATGAGGCGGAACTTGGAGTCTTTGTCCTTGCGATTGCGCTCAAGATGCTTACGGACGGCGACGGCCTGCGAATGAGGTCAACACTGTCTCTCCAACTTATTTGAAAGATTCTTGCTTCATTGTCGAGCATTACCTTTTTGATAAGGTGGTAGAGGTCTTCGGGCAATTCTGGTGCGAGACCTGTCGCAGAATCACTCTGTCAGTCATTGACCAAACAGAGGCATTGTAAAAGTCTTCGTGGTAGTCTTCCTTGACTTCTCGAGAAAGTTCAAGTAGATTGAAGATTGTGCGCTTCAGCCATGAACGAGCATACCATTGGATTTGAGGATGCGGAGAATTTTGTTACCTGAATAGCGCATTAGCATTGGTCAAATTCACTACATAGCATAGTATCATCATGCATACCAGTGACGACTTTGACCTGGGCAATACCGTGCGAATCGCGCAACACGACACCAATCTGCGACGGTGTTGCTCCCTTCTTTGCAAGTCTGCAAATCTGATCGACGACCTGGTCCGGAGTAGTCTTGAGCCATGCTGGAGGCGAACGCGAGTATGGGATGGCGCTGGACGAAATGCCCTTGCCATTGCTGTGAAGACGACCCATGGCGATGGCGGTGATTGCTAAAGGAGGGTTTGGGTTGGAATTGAGGTTGAGGTTGAATTTGGCGGCACGGTGGGATAGTGGGTCATGTGACAGGCGGAATCAGTCCGGTGTAGGTGGGATGCCGCGCTCAAGCTCAAGGCCCGCACATCAGCCTCCAAGATTTGCTGAAGAGCGCGAGAAATATGCGCACACGATCGAGTGTAAATCATCTCGGAACTCTATCCCCCTGAGCCTCAATCTTGCAATTTTGTAAGTGAACCCTTTGATTTTCGAGTTTCTGCATTTCGTGATGAACCAAGTTATCATTTCTGGTACCTCTTATGTTAGGGAGCTTACTCCCAATGAATGACCTTTGCTTCTGAACAAGGAACCCCCACTCTGCATGCACGGCATACTTTGGAAGGCTACATGTTATGTTCAGATCTAACGACAAGTCCAGAAATTTTCGCCAACAACATGCTTCTGCTCGACTATCAAAATGTACTCATTGAATCTCTTCTCAAGGACCGATTCTCAGGGTGAGTGAGCTACCGGCTCGGACTTCAAAATATCTCTTGAAAGGATGTCACTGATGCCAGAACAGCGCATCTCCTTCTTCGATAGACCAGGTTGTGTCGGATTTTGATGGTGTCACATTCCACATCTCCACCCCAGAAAGCAAGACCAAGATCCTCATCTCAATCTCCCTGAGATGTTTCAACGAGCTGGTTCAGTATGGCGCCCAAGAGGTGTTGGAAAGAGAATACGGCCCGTATATCGTTTCACCAGAGCAGGGATACGATTTCTCCGTGGCCGTGGACCTCGAAAATTTGCCTCAAGACGAAGAGGGTCGCACTGACTTGATCCGAAGAATATCTCTACTCAAGCGCAATGTCATGGCCTCCCCTTTCGAACAAGCATTTGACGAGTTCGCGAGGCTGCAAGAGGAAGCTTCCAAATATACGTCGGAATCAGCACCACAGGGTGTACGGGAAGGCGGAGAGGTTCGCGCGATACACTACCGCGAAGAGGAAGCGATTTACGTGAAGGCTGGTCATGATAGAGTCACTGTCATTTTCAGCACAGTATTTCGGGAAGAGACCGATCGAATCTTTGGCAAGGTCTTCTTACAGGTACATCTTTCATGCCCACGCGCTCCCCAACTGCCAGACTTGCTGATAGGCCTGAGCAGGAGTTTGTAGACGCACGACGGCGAGCAATCCAGAACGCACCGCAAGTATTGTTTCGCAATGATCCTCCACTCGAGCTGAAGGGGATTCCCGGCTTAGCGCAATCGGGCAACGGAGAGATTGGCTACATTACCTTCGTCCTTTTCCCCAGACATCTCTCAAAACAGCGACGCGAAGAAGTTATATCCCACATACAAACCTTCCGCGATTATTTCCACTACCACATCAAAGCGTCAAAGGTGAGTTCTCAGATGAGGCACCTAGGGAATGGGTTCATCTAATTTGCCTTAGGCGTATATCCATTCGAGAATGAGAAGACGAACTGCGGACTTTTTGCAAGGTGAGTGTTATCCGATGTGTAAGTTACGGGGAACATTATCTAATGTTGACTAGTATTGAGACGAGCAAGACCGGAGAATGAAGAGAAAGAACGAAAGACAGCATCAGGAAGGACTTTCCGTGTTCAGGGATAGAATGAGGAGTAGAATCCGAGCGACGCCCCTGCGGCTTTGAGCGGAATCTAGCCAGGCGTAGTCTGTGGTCCTTACCTCTCGGAAGTTGTGGAGTGATCCGCTTCTCTGATCTTACTCATTTCTACAATCAAACCTAGAGTATTCTTCTGGGTTTGGCGCGGGGGCCATCCTTCACGCCGGTACTGAGGTTTCGGATAGCACTGGACTGAGATTCGTGAAAGTCTTCATATGGGTTTGATACTCTATCCCGATGTCTATGTTCGTCCAATAAGCTAGTGAAAATCTTCAGATTAGGCGAAAAGCCCCACAGACATTGTACGCAAGATGAGGTTGTAGGCGGAGGCTTCTAGCTCCTTAAAGGCACTAAAGTGCCCAGCAGTACCTTAATCAACCCAAGACGGAAGACATGCAGGAACCCGACGGTGCCCTGCTGCTATGTTCTTATTGGTTGTAAAATTTGGCTGTGCATTGACCCCATCTACCAGTATGTTTACCAATTGTGTGAACATTCCAACCTTTAAAAATTTATTATCCTCGAAAAACCGAATTATCCCTTTTGACTTTATTTCCAAATGGCAGGACAAGAGCCGGTGTATATTCTGTCGGCAGCTAGAACTCCAGTCGGCTGCTTTCTTGGGTTAGTTGAGACCCTCCTGATACCAGCTGTGTTCCTTTTCACTCACGAAAGAAAAGCTCTCTAGCCAGTTTGGGCGCGACCCAATTAGGTTCTCATGCCATTAAATGTATGATATACTTCATCAGTCATGCGTAGCAATGTGTAGTCTGATCATATCCAAAAGCTGCGGTTGAGCGCGCTGGTGTCAAACCTGAGGAGGTCGAGGAAGTCTTTTTTGGCAATGTCCTCTCCGCCAAGTACGTTGTCTTCCCCCAAATCATGATTGCGCAATCCAGATGCTGTCGCAGCTTCTCTGACAAGCTCAATTTTCAGCCTCGGTCAGAATCCCGCTCGCCAATCGGCACTCAATGCCGGCCTCCCTCAATCCACCGTTTGCACCACCGTCAACAAGGTGTGCGCCTCCTCTGTGAAAGCCCTCATCCTCGCCGCCTTGACCCTGCGATCTGGCACGGCCGACCTCGTCGTCGCAGGCGGTTGCGAATCTATGTCCAATGTGCCGCATTATCTCCCCAATCTGCGCACTGGCGCTAAATACGGAAACCAGACTTTGGTTGATGGTTTGGACCGTGACGGGTTGACAGATGCATATGGAAAGAAGGAACATATGGGCTTGCAGGGTGAAGAGTGCGCTCGAGACCATGGGTTCAGCAGAGAGCAGAGTGATGCGTACTGTATTCGAAGCTATAAGAAGGCCATTCAAGCGCAGGAAAAGGGATGGCTCAAAGAGGAGATTGCGCCCATCGAAGTGACGGCTGGGAGGAACAAGCCTCCTATCCTCGTTGAAAAGGACGAAGAACCAAAGAACGTGAGTGACGGTTTCCACATCATCAGCCTTGTTTCCCCTATCCCTCCTCAACTCCCTCCGTCCCATCATGCACCCCAAAGACTAACACGCCCTTTCCACGCCAGTTCAACGAATCCCGTACTACCACCCTCCGCCCAGCCTTTCTCCCCACCGACCCAGCCGCCACCGTCACCGCTGCCAACGCCTCCCCGCTCTCCGACGGCGGCGCCGCCCTTGTCCTCTGCTCTGCCACCTACCTCTCCTCACACCCCGATTTCAAACCAATCGCGCGCATCCTCGGCTGGGGCGACGCGGCACAGCAGCCGTCGAAGTTCACGACGGCACCCGCGCTCGCCATCCCAAAGGCGCTCAAGCACGCCGGCGTGCCCGCCGACCGCGTCGACGCGTTTGAGATCAATGAGGCGTTCAGCGTGGTGGCGCTGGCGAACATGAAGATTTTGGGCCTGAGCGAGGAGAAGGTGAATGTGCATGGCGGGGCGGTGGCGCTGGGGCATCCGTTGGGCGCGAGTGGGGCGAGGATTGTGACGACGTTGTTGGGCGTGTTGAGGGAGAAAGGGGGCAAGATTGGGTGTGCGGGGATTTGTAACGGTGGTGGAGGGGCGAGCGCGATTGTGGTGGAGAGGTTGGATGGCGTGGCTAATGGGGCGTAAGGAGATCAAATGTAAGGGTCGAGACATTGGGGGTGCAAACGAGAATGAATGGCAATAATCTGGGACGCTTAGCAAGTCGGAAGTTTGAGAGTCAGGCGTTGCAATTGATGCCAAGTAGAGACAAAAGTGGATTGAAGGCGCAATTCACTGTATGTGCGTCCTAGGAACAAGCCTATCATAAGCCCGTCAACCGGGAAGGATAGTATCATTCTTTTCATACGAAGAGCTCGTGCAGGATCAATAGAAAGGTGTGATCTCTTAAAACTCTATAGCAAATGCTACTTTCTCTTCGAATGCATTAAGTGCCAAAGTTCTATACTACAAATCACTGAAGCAGTGTTCAGCGCAATGCCCCAGCCCTCGAGTTGCACAATATCCATACACATTTATCAGCAGATCAGCACCGCCCTCAAATTCATTATCATCCATTCTATCCATCAAGGACACCACTTTCTATCAGATTCCGATACAGATCTGGCTCCAAGAACTTGTTGATCCCCACATCCTCACTCAACCCTTTCCTCCTCCTTGTCTTTAGCACAAAATCTCTTGCCGTGGCCTGTGCTCCCACCGGCTCCAGCGGTCTCAACTTGACATCTCGATCCAACGGGTCTCCAGGCACAATACTCCACCTGTCAAAAACCAACGACACGGTCGCCTGGCCATGCGTAGCGGTGCGCAAGTCCGTCTCAAACCCGAACGAATCGATCACCGGGATCAGCCCCTTCACGCTATACAGCGGCGTTCCCGCCACGGGTCCATCCTGCAGCACGTGGCCCCTCCGCCGCGCAAGCACGCTGTACATTGCGGCTACGGCGGCAGAGGATCCCAGTGCGGTGCACGCGTACATCGGCTCCATGAGCCGCGGCGATGCCATCAGGAAGCTTGAGTAGCAGCTGCGGCGCGCAGTTGGGATGATCTGCCCCCCGCCTCTGAAGATGGGTTCTTCGGCAAGGGCAACGTCCGTGAGGCGGAACTTCGTGTTGCGAATGGGCTCCTCGCAGAGCGGACCTTCACGCGTGGCCCAGCTGAAGCCCTGGCGCAGGGAGTCGCGCGCAGCGCGGAGGAGCTTCGCATCGGTGTCAGCGGGAAGGGTGTCGTTTTGGAGGATGTTAGGGCCCATGTCGTCCGGACCGAAGGCCCAGATGTTGCGGCTGGCGAGGAGGTCCCAGTCGTATCTGTCCTGGAAGAATTTGCCGACGGTGCGGACGGGGTCAGTGATCTTGACTTTGCCGGATTCGATGTCCTCAGAAATGCCGTCGTCGAGAGGTTCGGCAAGCGTGGTGATTTTGTTCTTTTTGTTTGGAGTTAGGGCGTAGCATTTGATGGCGGATGTCTCGACAACTGTTTCACAGAAGCGAGTAACGGGATCAGACACTTTAATCTCCATTTCGGCGTAGAGGCGGCGTAAATCGTGCATAACACAGTCCATGTAGAGTTCGCCGGTGCCAAGAACGACGTGTTCTCCAGATTCTTCGACTTTGGTCGTGATAAGTGGATAGGATCGATTTATTTTGCGGAGACCGTCAAGCATTTTCGGTAGCTCAGAAGGATTAATAGGTTCAACAGCAACTTTGAATACAGATTCAAAGAAGTGCTTGACCGGACGGAAAATGTACGCGTCTTCATCTTCGGGCAAGTTCGGAGGAACAATGGTTGCGCTTTTGACAATGGAATTATCCACGCCGCCAAGGAGGACCCAGTTACCCGCTGGGACACCACTCGTGGGCACATTGTAGCGAGATTCGGCGATCCAGGTTTCGGATATTATTGCGTTGACCATGTCTTCTTCGTCTTCTATGGTGTAGCCTTCACCAAGCACACGAACCTGCTGACCGGGTCGGGCTGTTCCACTCATGACACGGCCAAAGGCATTGAAGGTCTTTGCGTCGGTTGTGTTGAAGAGCTTTGTGATCTGTAAAACAAGCGGGCCGTCCGAGTTACATTCTTGCATGGCCTCAGCAGTCTGGGTGTCAAGCGGACCGGTGTAATATCTTTCCAGCATTCTTCTCGCTCCAGCCAGTGGAGAGGGAATGTGCTCCACGACCATGTCTACAAACCCAGTTGCAGGTCCAAAGAATTGCTCGCAGACAAGTCGCAATAGCACTTTAGCGTCGGTCTTGTATTGCGAAGGTTTGAGAAAGACGCCTAATTGAGCAAGCGTGTCTTTGAGATCCTCTGGGCTTTCACTAATTGTGTGAGAGTAAAGTTTGTAGATGGGCTCCAGGACAAAGTTGACAAATGACCGCTTGCTTCCTTCCTCCAGCGGCTTCCTTGAGAATTTCCGGCTCCTCGGATTAAAGAAAATATCTCCCCACAACCTTACACTAAATTGTGAAGCGTCCACGCCTTCAAAGCTGTCTGCATACATTTTTGCAAAAGATGGCAATGTAAAGCACCAGTTCATAGCACTGCTGGCAAAAGCGACGTTTCCCTTTTCAGGACTGACCCGTCGCCTCTCGCCTTGGCCCGGAATGGTGTTTTCAATGACTGTGTTGACCTCTTCGATGACGTGCTTGAGCTTGAAATAGGCATCAGCTGGTGGAAGCTTGAGCTCAAGGATCAGACGGTCCATTTTGTTGATTAAGAGTGTAAGTGGCATACCCTCCAAGACGGCATGCTTGATGACCTGCTCGGTATTGGTCTGGACACCTTCGACAACATCAACGACTAGGACTACACCGTCTGCTAGCCGTAGAGAAGCTGCTACCTCATCTACAAAGTTCACATGCCCAGGCGTATCTAGAATATTGAAAAGTTGGGATTTGCCTTTGGTTGTTTGTAATATCAGACTCATCGGTGAGGTTTTGATCGAAACACCCCTCTCGCGTTCAAGCACATGAGTATCGGTGTATCTTAGTTGCTCATCTCGTTTTCTTCCCATCCTCTTGTCCAGAGAAGACTGTATATCCTCATGTGTTTGCGTGACGAGCATATCCATGATCGCAGTCTTTCCGTGATGGAGATGTCCAGCAAAGACTATGTTTCGGATCTGCTCAGGGAAGCTCATGAGATCGCTCATAAAGCTTCGCGAAAAGCGGACAGGCGGTAACTTTGTTTCTTCGATAGAAAACTTTTTCTGCACTACCGGCTCGATGATGGGTTGGGTGAGTGGTTGCGTGTCTTCCTCCTGGACCAAAGTCTCCACGTCGGGGCCGTATACTTGTTGCGCGGTCGGATAATATTGTTTGTCTTCATGGAGGATTACAGCATTTGAAGGACCGTCGTCCACCTCCATCAACTGTTGTTCGTCCACTTCGGCTTCCTCATCCTCTTCCCCGTCGTCCAAATAGGCAGCACCGTCCCCAGCGCCATGGTGAATATCTTCCTCTTCCGATTCCTCGATATCACCGATGTAGTTCCCGAACTCGTCGTAGAGGTCGTCAGCCATTCTGAGCGGTGGGGCAAAAGCGCGCAAGCCAGATGAAATTTAGGATTCGAGGTCGCGATGTTGACTGGGATTAAGCAGTGGTCTGTGCGGGACGGCGATTTCTCTCCGACCTCGCCTTTGACCAGGGGCATGGAATGGTCCATCAGCACCCCAGAAAAGGCCCAAAATGCTGGGTGCAATCCTGTCTGTAAAGCTAATCAGATTGCTGGCCGCAATATTACCCAGTGTTGGGGCAAGCACATCGAGAGGCATCACCCCCAGCGATGCAGATCTACATATTTCCCAATTCCACCCACCAGACGACAATGAGCCCACTTGGCACTGAGATCGGGGCATGTTCTGACGAAGTGCAAATAAATTTTACCTATTCCGTAGCGATCGAGAAATGCTAGCTCACACTGCGATCAAATTGCATGGATTTTATCACGTCTCGGTCTGCGCAACCTGTCATCACCGTCGCCGTTTACCGCGGCAAAGTAAAATCAACTGTGTACTTAAGCATGCCGAACTTCAGCATCAAAGATGGGTGTGTAGCAATGTGGATGTTTGACGCAAAGCGGGTGTCGGACCATTCAGAATAGCAAGCTTACGCTAAGTCTGCAAAATCAATTTCCATTCCTTTGACTCTGACATGGAAGGCCGAGGAGGGTCACCTTCCCCATTCGTTCCAGGCAGAAGCGAGCTCACCAGCAAAAGGATGCGCCGTCGGCTGAAACAATGTGATTCGTCGCGGCTGAGTGTCCTGTTGGTCTCGGAACAAACATTGCGCGCCAAAATAGATCCTGTGCCTCCACCGAGCAAAGGACTGCAGCAGATCAGTCCGCTCGGTTACCGGCTGATATGGGCAATGAAGAGAAAGATCATGCTTGAAGATGGGAAATGGCCTTTGCAAACGATTGTGTGTCAGGTCCAATGACTAATGTGATTATGGATGGGTAGACGGAGGCCGTGTGTGGTCCTGGAACATTTCAGAGGCTCCTGCTTCCGGCCTAGCGGCCATTGGATGGGTACGATGGATGGCCAGACAAGCCACGCAATCAAGCATTGCAAGAAATGGAAGGCTTGCTGTTGATGGATGGGTTTCTCTGGGTAGCGTTAGGCAAAGAATGGCCATGCCGTATACTTGGGTCATCCGGCGGTTTGCCGTCGGAAAAGGCGAGTTACGTACCACATCACGTCGAGGTGTTGTCCCGGCTGCGGTCCCACGCTCCCACGTCGCTCGCCCGCGCACCCGCTCCCGCCGGCTGCTGCTGCTAGTCATCGCTGGAGGGCATCATTCTTTGCCCTCATGCTTTTCCCTCCTTCCATCACTCTTCCTCCCTTCCTCCCTTCCCACCCATCGCTTCCCCCTGCACTACCATCTCCCTATCTTCTTCTTGAATTGGAACTTCCTCGTCAATCGCAACCTCGCAGCGCCGACCTCATAGGAGAACGCCAGTGCATATGCGCATCTGATATCAGTGCTCTTCTCGCGTCACCTGCCAACACATTGGCTGGACTGCGCCGACTAGACGCGCCCGCGGTCAGCCTGTCGCCCGCCAGCCTTGCTCAGTTGGGCGGCAGGGCAGTCATGGGGGACGATTCTCGCTCAAATGTGACCGGTCCCCTTGACGAGGGCCCGCTTCGTCCTACCTCAGAAGCTGCGCCAGCCTCCATTGCCCAAGCCGCCGACTCCAAAACGCCGCCCCCCTCACACACCTCAGGGCCTGTGCAGTCATCGTCTACTTCCAAGGACGTGCCTGTTCCCGCGGAATCGAGCTCTCCTGCGAACCCTGCTTCTGACAAGTCCGAGTCTTTGACTATGAAGCAGCACCCTGGCCTGGGTTCCGAGGCAGGAACTGATTCCACGAATGGTACGGCTCCCTATGGAACAAGATCACGAAACCGCACAACAGCGCGCGTAAATTACGCAGAGGAGCCCGACATTGACGCAGAAGTCGACTTGACACGGTCCAGCAATGTCAATGGCGCAAAGAGATCCTACTCTTCCGAATCCGCCTCGCTCAGTCCCGCCATCGATGAAGACCGGTTGTCGCCTCCGTCGGCCATGAAGCCAAGCGCCGCTCCTCCAAGTCATGGGCCCCCTTCACACCACCAGTCTTCTGCCAACAAAATACCTGGTACATCTACCTTTTCCGCCGTGCCTGGCGCCGGCACCGGAGCGGTGCATTCAAAAAAGCGGAAAGCCGCTGGCAACCACGGCCACTCCCAGACAGCGCCTACCACATCGGTGCAGCCGACTAGCAAGAAGCAAAAAGCATTTCACGTCCAACATGGCCCGCGCGAAACAAACATGTTGACTTTTGATAATACGGGTGCCAAATTAATTGATGGTTCCCTAGTCGCCGATGACGGCACCTCTCTGTCTATTGATGGTAAGTCGAGCCAAGCTTATATCCCTTCAGTTAAAAACCTGAAGCATGCTGCCTCCTTTTTTTGGACACATAGAGGCAGCTAATGCTAACTCTATTTCACGCAGAACATGTCTACCTGGTTTGTGAACCCCCAGGCGACCCGTACTACCTTGGTAGGGTCATGGAATTTCTCCACACGAGGTCCGAGGATAGTGACTCGCCCATCGACCGACTTCGCATTAACTGGTTCTACCGTCCACGGGACTTACAGCGGTATAATGCCGATTCTCGTCTGTTGTACATGACGATGCATTCTGACGTGTGTCCAATTACATCCCTCCGAGGAAAGTGTAATATCAAGCACCGCAGTGAGATCGACGATGTCGACGAATATCGAAAGAACAAAGACTACTTCTGGTGGAATCAACTTTTTGATCGATTCATCCGTCGCTGGTACGATTGCATTCCAACGAAGCAAATCATCAACGTTCCCGAGAGGGTCAAAAAAGCTCTGGACGAGAACTGGAAATTTGTCGCTGTTGAAGCAACCCGCGTCAAAGAATTGACAAGTGCTGTCAAGCTTTGCAAACGCTGTTCGCAGTATTGTGCAAGGTAAGTCTGATTTAATTTAGCAGTTGCAGGACTATTCTGAAACTTTCTATTAGTCAAGATTCCGTGGAATGTGCTTTGTGCCACAACACCTGGCATTTAACTTGTGTACGACCGCCCATTGCAAAAAAGCCATCACGAGGCTTTGCATGGTCATGTGCGGCATGCGCCCGTGCACGGGAAAAGAAACTCCAAGAACGGCATACCCCGGCCGTTGGTGAAGCTGGTCATGAAGCCGAAGAAGAGGAGATTCCAGAGGAAGAGGAGGAGGAAGCTGGCACGCTTAACAGCACGCGCGCTCCTAGCCCAAATGCTAGTGATGCTGCCGAAGACCATCATCCTGGCACGCAAGCCGAGATCGCGGTTGCCAAGATGTGGCCTGTTCGATACCTTGGGATTCACTGTCGAGTAGAGGATGCTTTGCAGTACGATGATCGAGCCATCTACCCTCGTGCAAGCTCTCGCTTGGGGCCTCGCCATCAGGCAAATGTCAATGTGTGGCACCATCACCCCGTCGAATTTGTCAAGCCCGCGGAAATTAAGAAACGTTATGTCAAGTCAAGCAGCCACAAAAAAGATGCAAAACTCTCCAAGGAAACCGTTGCAGCGCTAGAAGCTGATAGGGAACAAAAGGCGAAGCGGCCAAAATGGGTCATGGATGAGCCGATTGGCTACGTGCATCGGGGAGAGCGACATCCCAACAACGATTCGAAGAATACGGCGCAGCTTAAATTTAGCATGAATGCTCATTCTTCACGAGGCGAGGATGATGGAGATGTTCCTAATGAGCCAGAGAATCGAGAGGAAGTCGTAGAGAGCTACATGAAACGCGCGCGTTCGCTTGCTCATCATGTTGGTGTCAAAGAATACTCTACGAATTTCCTGGATAAGGCTCTGCAATTACTGATGGAAAATAACTATGACCCGGATTCTGCATTGCAGCAACTCAAAAAAGTCAACAAGGTCAAGGATCTCAAAGAGCCTGAGTTGTTAAAGGACGAGCTCAAGAAATTTGAAGATGGGGTTGCAAAATTCGGCTCGGAACACCGCTTGGTTCGACTCCACATGAAGACGTCCCGGCCTCTTTCGGATATCATTCGCTTCTATTACATGTGGAAAAAGACACCAAAAGGTCGCGAGATCTGGGATCTATATGATGGTCGCAAGGGTGTTCGAAAGAGGATGGAGACCGACGCCCAAGCCAAGCTCGTCGATGATGTTGCTGACTCACACGACGATTCGGCTTTCGATGGCGAAAAGGCGGTCAAGCAGAAACGGGGCTTTGAGTGCAAGTTCTGCAAAACGCACAAGTCCCGTCAATGGAGACGAGCTCCCGCCGTGGCGCCTGGCTCCATGGTATTGGCCGATCCCAAAGGAAGCAGTAAAGACAAGTCCAATCAGCTGGTAGTTGGGCTGTGCCAACGCTGCGCCATGCTCTGGCGTAAATATGCAGTCAAGTGGGAGAATCTGGAAGAGGTCCAGAAAAAGCTTAATCAAACAAGCGGCGGGCGGGCTTGGAAACGTAAATATGACGAGGAGCTGCTCAACGAATTGGCTGTGGCCAATGAAGCAAGCAAGCAGAGCTCGCCCGAGCTTTCCGATACTTCGGCTATAAATGGAGCCTCCACGCAAGAGGGCGCGAAAAAGAAAATCAAAACGGGTACCAATGAAAAGGACGCTGCAGCGGCGACAGCCGTTATCAAACACACAAAAGAGAAGCCGGCACCACCTCCACGACCGCCTACGCCGCCTCTGGTGCCGGAGCAACCGAAGTTCAAGGAACTGTGGTGTGCTGTCTGCTACGAAATGTCGGGCTTGGATACCAAATACAGGTGCTCTAGCTGTGCCATGACTGTCCATCGCAATTGTTATGGTATTACAGACCAAAGAAGTACTGACCGCTGGATTTGTGATACTTGCCAAAATGACAGGACCCCTGTTGCTTCGACTGTGAGTGGACTGATGTGCAATGCGATTGTAGATCTAACAGCTGAATAGGAATACATGTGCCGACTTTGCCCGATTTCCAGAACCGAGCAAGATCTAGTTGCGCCACCAAAACAGTCGCACAAGAAAAAGACTGATCGTGAGAGGGAAAAGGAGCGCCTTGAGAAAGAACTTGCTGATCAGCTTCGTGCGGACTACAAACGTGACCAACAAAAAGCTGGTAAGCCAGTTGAGCCGCGAGAGCCATTAAAGCAAACGCACCAGAACAACTGGGTACACATCACATGCGCGACGTGGATGCCTGAGCTCAAGTTCAGCAATGCAAAAGCTCTTGAAAAGGTTGAAGGGTTCAACTCAATTCCCCTGCTACGCTTTGAACAGCAATGCAAGGTATGCGGGACGAACCATGGCGCTTGCATTTCCTGCCATAAATGTCACTCTACATTTCATGTGGAGTGCGCCCATCAACATGGCTACTGGTTCAGCTTTGATGTGCAGCCTGTTAAGGGGAGTCGGAAAGATGCTGTGACAACCGTCACGCTCAAAAGCGAGACTGGAACTGTGAATCCCGTGGCCTGGTGTGACACTTGCATAAAAGGCAAAGATTTCAAAACTGGCCATATTCACAGCATTCATGACACCGAGGAGGAAGCCGACAATCCGGGGACTCTTACGAATGCCTTGCAAATTTACGTCCAGAACTTCAAGCAAGCGGACCTCACATTGACAGGTACGGTACGGAAAGCAAGTCTTGTACATCAGTCTGCCAAGGCGCTCCCTCAGCCTTCCGCGACTCAAGCAGATCGACGAGCCTCAACAACGACAACACGTGGCGCCAGACACTCAATCGGTGGCCGCAGTGTATCCGAAGCTGTAAATGCCAGATCAGAAGACGTTGACGGGATAACCGATTCTCCAAGGTCGACCAGTCCCACAGTACAGTCGGATCATCGTTGTGTCTCATGCAAAGTCAACGTCAGCCCGAAGTGGTGGAGGGTTGACTCAGTACCGAAGCTGGATGGGCCTGCTAACGGTGAGAACAGAGACGTGCAGATGACCAATGGGATACGGGACGTGGATGGCAACCTCAACGGCGAGGATGATGGCAGCGCAGAAGCAATGGCATCAACCGCTACGGCTGCTTTGATTGACTCTGGTGCCGTCAAGCGGCAAGAAGAGTATCTATGTCACAAATGCCACTTTCGACGCAAGCGTGGCGAACCAACACCGCCTCCGCGAGAAGAGAAACCACCCGAACCCATTCCCGATCCTTTCGCAGACCAAGCTCCGCCCCCGCGCCCTCCCCTACGACAAGATCCTTTTCCGTGGATAACCCAGTCCGGTGGCGCTGCGGTCGGACAGCCGCCCATGACCACTTCAGGCTGGATGCTCGCGCAGCCACCACACACCCAAGCTCCCTCGGCGCTCACCAACGGCCACCCCGTCGGCCTTGGTCCCGCCAACTACCCCGGTCCCGGACGCCACCCCTTCACCAATTCCGTCTCCTCCCCGCATTCCATCCCACCGCCTCAAGTGAATGGTTACGCTCCACCTCTCCTCCACATGCCCAACGGCATCCACCGCCCGCCCCAACCCCATTCGCGGCCTCCACCCCTCCAGCCCCCGACTACAACATCCAGTAACGCTCCGGCTGGCTCACATCTATCCTCTCAGCACTCGCATTCGCACTCGCCATCGACCAATGGCGTGCCACACGGTGGTTCGCCACACGCGTTTACGGCGCTGCAGAGCCCGCAGCGCGCCACGCACAGTCCGTTCGGCGTTCCGCCGCAGGGGTACGTTCCTGCAGCTAGCGTGCCGCCACCGGGGGCGAGTCCGCGCGGTGGCAGGAGGCCGAGCACGCCGGGGGGCCAAGCAGATGGGGCGAATGGGG